>OVBE01002313.1:0-31216 GCA_900406425.1 Iberis pinnata | reverse complement strand
TATATATATATATATATATATATATATATTTATATATATAATACTAATTTAAACAAAGTGTACACTACTTATTAAAAAAAAAGTGTACACTATATATGTGGTTCAATTATAGCCTTGGGTATTTGTCAATGATCGAATGGTGACAAGAGAAAGAATCACGAGATATATAAATATCTATAGGTTATATGTTTACTAATAATCTCACGTATTGAAAGAAACTAGTGGGGTCTTAAAATATAGTGATAAGCTTAAAGATTTTTGAACCTATGTGGTTTTTTTTCATTTGAAAGAGAAAGGACAATAAGTCGAAGCAAGATTCTAATTCAAGAGGGCATATCTGTCAAACCAATAGCCACTCAAAATTCTTGAAAAGAAAAAGAAAAGAGATTAATTGGTGAAAAGGAATCTTTGGAATCTACAGAGTCAAACAACGTAATAATGTACGCAAGATTCTTATTATATACTATTTGTTCTAAATAATTGAGTTTTGAGTTTGAGATGATTTGATACTCAATCAGCTAAACTAACCCAACCTAATCTTTAACCCAACCATTCCAATTATACTATTCATCTCACTCTTTAATTCTTATAATTACGCAATTATACTACGCAAAGTGTGTGGTATATGAAATCTTATCTATCTCGTCGACCACAAAAATCAAAAATAAACTAAGCAACTAAAATTTAAACATATGCAATTATGTAAAAACCAAAAAAACTAATCTAATATAGCCGAACTCGCAAATAAGCAAGTGGTTCAATGATAATTACTTCTATATCTATTGCATCAATTAAAGTTTAAACTATAACTACTTTGATACTAGGTTATGACGATAAAAAAAAAATATAGTTGAACTCTAATCGTGATTTTTTTGTTATGTTAAAAAAATAATTACTATTATTTTTTATCTTAGGAAAAAATAATGAAACTATTTAGGATATATCTTAATACATACAAGATTCCTACTCTGCTAACTCCAAAAAAGAACAAAATGGAATCTCAAAGTATATTTTGAAAAAAAAAATGTTATAAGACGTCATCCTATCTTTTTCTTTTGTCCTTTATGATTAAAGCCACTAAGTTATTTTTTTTTATAAATAAAAAAAACTTCAAAGAATAATTCATAACGGAAAAAAAAAAGAAGAGAAAGAGTAATAATATGAAATTACTAGTAGTAATAAATTGTCTCTAACCTGATTTCTTGCGTGACTCCATAACAGTATTATTATGACCACGTGGCAAGAACACTCCGGTTCCACTCGACCCGGTTCTTGAACCCGACCCGTCTACGAACACCGCCTTAACACCAGACCTTGGTCTCTGCTGGTGGTGGTTGTAGTTCTTTGCTTTCTGCGCCAAAACGTCATCGTTTCGTTGCTTCTCTTTCTCCTTTTTGATTTTTTGGAACTATATTAAAATAATAATAATAATTTAATATTAACAATGAGGTAATAATTCATCGGAGGGTGGAAACGAAACTCTGTTTTCAACATGGTTTAATCTGAACCGTCTATTTTATAACCGACGAAATTTTAAATAAATAAATAAAAGATTCATAGTAATTAATAAATAATAAAAATGATGAGCTCACGTTAGCTTGAACAGATCTGATCTGGTCATCGATTAAAGCTTGTTTAGATTGAAAAGGGACCATGACAGGTTTTGTCTCCGCCGTTTTTGCAGGAGTTAGAGGCGGCGGCGATGGTTCACGAGAAGGTCCAATTGGGCTACTGTAACCGGAAGCAAATGGTGACCAAAGAGTCGATTGCGGCGAGCCAGAACCACCACCACTAGACTGAATTAAACAAAACAAAAAAGAAGAAAGATTGTTAAGAATCTAAGATTGAAAAAGAAAAAAGAGAGAATCGAATCGAATCGAATCTCAAAGAGTTTAATAAAGTTGGTACCTTTTGATGCTTTTCATCATCTTGAAGCATGTAGTTAGCCATCTGACGAGTCAACTCAGCAACGTACTCGTCTTCTTCGTCATCGTTTTGTGCGTTTGGTGAATCCGGGTCTTCGGATACAGAGTCAGGTCGGAGAGAGCTTGTGGCTGAAGTGAAGAAAGTTGAGTTTGCGTGCTCAGAGAAGGAACTAAAGAAATCAACATGTTTGAGTTCAGTAGATTCCATTGAAACAGAACAGAGCAATGAAACAGAGAGAGAGAGAGAGAGAAGATATATAAAGAAGGGTCCGTACAGATGGAGAGGTTAAGCAACAGGCGTTACGACAATTTCACCTGCCAATTGTTGCGAGTTGCGACTCTCTATAGATTAAGGAATCACGACAGCTATTATTATTAAATAGTACTTATAAAAGAGATGTATGTATATATGTATTTTTTTATTTTTTGAAAGATGAATGCATGTATTAATGACGATCCTTTTTTTAGATGAATGGTTTTTTTCCCTAAATGAATCTATGAGAACAATGTATTCAACATAAATTTATTTTTCTACCATTTATGGTTTAAATTATGGTTATATGACAATGTCCCATTTAAGTATTTAGAAAATTTTCAACTATAAATAATTATAGATAAATCAAACTAAAATTAACAACTTGCAAAAACTTACTAGAAAATACATATAGATCATTGTTTCCCAAATGAAATAGAGAAAGAATTTTGAGATTTCATATTTGATTTGTTATAAGAAAATGTTTAATTTTTGTTTTGGTTTATTCGATTGTTTTAGCTATATATGTTTTATGGTTTACTGTTTGCGTTCTTCGAAAACTATATGTTTTATGAAGATATAATGTTTTATAAATCTTTTTTTTATATAGCTTTTCTACATATATGTTTAAGAAGAACGAAATATATTTCCTCAAATTTTTATCTTATGGGTCTTGCTTGTTAATCTGAAATTAACATATTATATAAATTCAGTTTCGATATATAAAACCCAAATAAAGAAAATAAATACGAAACTCGTTCGCAATATTACTTAGAGTACAAGTTATGTGTATGCCACTATGCCCTCCAGTTCGGGTAGATAAAATTTAAAATAAGTTTCATCTTTCAACTTATAATTAATGAGGACCTGCGAACTGTAACCAGATTCTATCGCCAAACATTATAGATGCATATAATAGAGCGATTAAAGTTTATGAATGGGAAGAAGTATTATTATTTTTAAATTGGGAAGAAGTATTATTTACTCAATAATAATATAGGTGATGATACACAAGTATATATTGTATAAAGATTTTCTAATCTAAAATATACATAAATCTCTACAATAATATTAACAAATATTTTCATTGATGTTATGGATCTTTTAGATCCTTCTATACACAAACTCATCAAACTCGAGAAAAATGTCATTTAAACTCTCAAGTTTGGATAAATGGCCAAATTAAACATGACAATATTATCTCTTTATAAAAATTCTAAAGTATGCGTTGACATGACCAATTTAAACCTAAAAAAGTCATACGTTAAAAAATAAACGGAACCGTTAATTTTTTTTTAAAACATTTGATTTTTTATGGTTAATTTGGCCAAGTCAACACATACTTTGGGGTTTTTAAGAAGATAAAATATTGTCAGGTTTAATTTGACATTTTAGCCAAACTTCAAGGTTTAAATGACTTTTTCCCAACATAAATTATATCATTCTAACAACAACATCACTAAATAAAATGATGATAACAATGAATTATTCTTTTTTTATTGTATTTTTTGAACACTACTGATGTAGCCGTAATTAAAAGAACAGACCCAATGTTAATGATCAAGTGTTTTTGAATATTTGTGAATGAGCTTGAATTAAGGTGAGCCGGGTGAAACTCTGAAGATCTGACCCGAGTGAGTTTACACTCCCACAGTGTGCTAGATGCCACATTAATGCAATTTCCACCATCAATACTCATGTTTTAACTCTTCCTCTTACTCAAATAATGCGTTTAAAATATGTTCTCTAGCTATGTGTGGTAAAAATCTTCTCTTCTTAAGTTGTTTAAACATTGGTTAAATACCCTTAATCAAATACAACTTTTGCTTGTAGTTATATGATAAGAATATTCTCTTCTTAAATCGTTTCAAAAAATTATGTTGAGATCTTATATGTGTTTCGGTTTCTCTATAAGTAATTTAACATTCTATTTTAAAAGATAAATTTAAAATGTAAATGTAATTATAATTCTTATATATATATTAGTTTATTTTTTCTATTTTATAAATTACAAGATAATAATTTAAATATAGAAATAACTTATGATATAAAACATATCAAATTATTTAATATATATATATATATATAATACTTTACAATAAAATATATTTTAATAGTTAGATGCATTTTTTATATAATCATATTATGTTTTACCAATTAGTAAATTACACTTATTAAACAAGAACATATAACTTTTGCAGCATAGTGCTTACACTGCATACAACTTCTACTTTACTATAAGTATTTCTAATCGGGACCAAAACAAAAAAAGTTTATAAATTGGAAGAAGTATAATTTACTCTCATAATAATTTAGGTAATGTTGTTTTATTTCTTTGGATTTTCTAAATACATGTTTTAACGAGATTTTTTAAATATTACACCAAACTACTAGAGCTTCTTTTTTTTTTCTATTTTTTTACGTTATGACTAAACTATTTTTTATTTGATTAATAAATTTAACATTTAATATACAAAAATTAGGTGATGTTACACAAGTATGTATAATAAACAAAGTATGTACACTAAAATATACACAATATTATTAACAAATAGTATCATTGATCTTCTAGATCCTTTTTATATATATATATAGTTCTTTTGTCACATACATATATGCTTATAATAAGAGAGTTTCATTTTTACCAAGTGTTCATGTATTCAATTTTTAACACGAGATCAAGTGTTCATATATATATAATATAGTTCTTTTGTCACATACATATATGTTTACTTATAATAAGAGAGTTTCATTTTTACCAAGTGTTCATGTATTCAATTTTTAACACGAGATCAAATTATATTCCGGTCTTCTTAAGAAGATTTATGGGTTTTTGCCTAAAATTTTCTTGTTAAGAAAGTCTAAGTCTTCCCCTTATATGTGATATCGTAAATTCAAAACCAATTTTTTCTAACATAAATCCAAAACCATCTTATGAATTTGCAAATATATAATTTTTCATGAAAAAGTATTAAAATAGGAAAAGAAACTATCTATAATATACAATTTTTGAGTATTCATAGGACTCTGTGGGGATACAATTTTTAAGTCAACAAATACAGCTTGAGAAGAGTAATTAGGAGACAAAGCATATACAGTATATATGTTTCTTCTTCTTTTTGTGCAATATTTTGAAGTAACAAATGTTAGAGGGAACGTTATGTTTTACCTTTAAATATTTGACCAAACATAAATTAGTATGAACACATTTTCTTGGTATAACAATATAATACTACAATAGTTCCTACCACTTATTGCATTTAGCATAAACATTCTAATAAACAAAACAAAAATTGTTTCTTTTTGAAAAAAAATCAGCAACGTTTTAGTCACCCTTATTTGTCTTTGATGACAACAAAGTAGGTCTATATTATCCCTTTATGGTTAAGCCTTTATCTAACAACCATTAACCTTATATACAAATATATATAGGAGTTTTGAGTATGGGATAATCAAACTTCTAACACTGGCATATTTTTTACGGAAGAAATTTTAGTATTATGTTCTTTTAATTAAATTATGTTTTAGGAACAGTTGTAGAAGAGTACATGCATTATACATTTTGTACATGAAACGCAAAGTTTAATATAGAAATAGAAATATTAATGTCATTATAGGACCGATTAACAAAAAGTCGTTGTAGTATAGTGGTAAGTATTCCCGCCTGTCACGCGGGTGACCCGGGTTCGATCCCCGGCAACGGCGTTAATTTTTTGTTTGTTTTGTTATAATGCTTTCAGCAGAAACGTCGTCGTTTACACATTCCTTTACAAGGTCTACGGTTCGGCGTTTCTATTCCCTTCAGACGGCACGCAATCCAAATTTCTTAGAAATCAGTATCGCCTCATCGTGGCCGTCGAAATTCCCTGGCACGATCTTTTTCCAACGATTCTACTCAATTTCTGATACGGCGAACACCATCTCCCCAATTTATCGGCCATCTCATTACGGAGGCGCGTGAGCGTCAGGTTCATGACTTTACTGCGATGATCCAATGAGCCTTAGAGTTTGGAGAGCATGTGCATATGACTTAAAGAACACGTCTTTAATATAATATAATCTAATCTAATCTAATCGTCTCTTGGTCAAAACTTTGTCCAGATTCAACTACTGACAATTTCGTTTTCTTAAGTAATTGAATCTGAATTTCGTTTTCGATCTATCACTTTCTATGGCCAGAGAAAACTCATTGATGAGTTTCTCTTTCAGTTTCAGGTATCTCTGTCACTTTAGTCTCCTACTATCTCTTCTCTCCTTCGCCTCTTTTCTCTTACGACACAACACCACATTCTGTTCTAGCCCTTTCGATCACAATCCTAACGCTCGCGTATTAGAACACCATCGTAGCAACGAAACCATTAATCTTCTTCAATTCTCTTCAGCTTGGAACCATCTCACTTTTTCTCCGTCTGAACCGAAAAAGACTCTCAAGATCGCTGTGGTGGTTAAGAAATGGCCGCAGAAATCGCAAGCCGGTGGGCTCGAGCGACACGCTCTGACGCTGCACATCGCTCTAGCAAATCGTGGACACGAAGTTCATGTTTTCACCGCGGATTCTCCGTCGTTCCCTGAGTATCGATTGAAAAATCTCCGGTTTCATCTCTCTAAGCCAACCTCCAGTGGGTATTTGGATCAAGCGTCTGTCTCGCAACAGCTTCAGGTAAACAGAGAGTTTCTTAGTTTTGTCGCGATTGCACTGCGTTTTTGCTAGTTTGAACGCTCTTCTTTGCGTTTTCTTTAATTTGCGTTTAAGTGCAAATGTGGATGGTTTTATGGCGAAACTATACTCAATATGTTTCTGAATTTAATTTAAAAATTAATGAAATATGTTAATATCAAGTTAAATGTAATTTTTCCCCCGTCAATATTTACTTGAGACTTTAAATAAATGATTTTGTCTCTTCTTAAATATTGACATTTTTGTTACTAATTAGTACTAATTAATATATTTATATTTTAGTCAACCGCTTACCGACGAGGCGACGACTTTGTTTTTTACCCAATGATTCATAACTTGTCAATTGTCAGTGACTCCATTAAAGTCAAAGAATAAAAGAATAATAACGCGATTATCCCTTAAATCGCAGACGCAGAACGCGAGTGGAAGACCATTTGACGTGGTACACACAGAAAGCGTCGGGCTTCTCCACACAAGAGCGAAGAAAATCCCAAACGTGGTCGCGTCTTGGCACGGAATCGCTTACGAGACTTTTCACTCTGACATCATTCAAGAACTCCTCCGTCAAGCAGATATGGCCGCCGCCGCTGCAACTGCCGGAGCCGAAAAAGAACAGCCATCGCCTTCCTCTCCAGCGTTGACGGAGCGAGCTCAGCGAGTCGTAGAAGAAGTCAAATTCTTCCAACGCTATGCTCACCACGTGGCAACTAGCGATCACTGTGGCGATGTACTAAAGAGGATCTACATGATTCCTGAGGAACGCGTCCATATCATTCTAAACGGAGTCGACGATAGCGTTTTCAAACCGGACGTTTCCAAACGCGAGAGCTTCAGAGAGAAATTCGGCGTTAGAATCGGTAAGAACAAAAAACCTCCTATGGTTCTTGGAATTGCAGGGAGGTTAGTGAAAGATAAAGGTCATCCTTTGATGTTCTCAGCTTTGAAACGTGTGTTTGAAGAAAACAAGAACGCTCGAGAAAACGTTGTCGTTTTAGTAGCTGGAGATGGTCCATGGGGAAACAGATATAGAGACTTAGGGTCTAACAATGTGATTGTTCTTGGACCATTAGATCAAGAAAACTTAGCAGGATTCTACAATGCGATTGATGTGTTTGTAAACCCGACCCTTCGAGCTCAAGGGCTCGATCACACTCTCTTAGAAGCTATGGTTTCAGGCAAACCGGTCTTAGCCACTAGGCTAGCGAGCATCACTGGCTCAGTGGTTGTTGGTCCACATGTAGGATACACTTTCTCACCGAACATTGAATCCCTCGCGGAGGCGATTTCACGAGTTTTAAGCGATGGAATAGAGGAATTACAGAGGAAAGGCAAGGCGGCGCGTGAACGGTCATTGAAACTTTTCACGGCATCTAAAATGGCTGATGCGTATGAAAGATTGTTTCTTTGCATTTCGGATAAGAGCTTCTGTACAATAAAAGCTTATAATATTTGAGCTATATTATACTAATGTAGTTAAAACTAATCAAGGGCTTCGATTGTTTGGTTTCATGTCTAAACTGTTTCATAGCGTTTCCCGCAATGAAATTTTTTTTAATATAACATGTTTGTTTTGCGTATGGACCAAACTCTTTGGTAATATAGTAAATCAGTATTATGGTCACGAGTATTTAGCTACATATGAGACGGAGAAAACATGTAAATATGGATTAGGACAAGTACTAGACAGATCTCTTCAAGACATTTTTTGAGATCTCTTTGATATTATCTATTAATCTTTGAAATCTCCTACGAGTTTTCTTCTTTTTATACATAAACTTATTTGTACAAAGGCTTGGTTGGGTAGATATTAGTAGTAAAGGAAGTGGTTTTATTAGTAATAAAGAGAACCTTGCCACCAGTTTCCCCTTGAAACATCTTGAAGTTCTGTCCATTACGATCACTGTTAACCTAAAAATGTTTTCTGATCAGTCAGATTCTCTGATTTTTTTGTTTGGTGGTAAAGTGTTTAGCAAAATTTACACAAATTAAGACTCACTGTTGGGTGAGTTTGGTTGGTGCTGGATCGAGAGTATATGTCTTGACCACCGTAGTAAAGAGAAGAGCTTAGGTTACATGGTTCAACTCTGTCTCCTTGAACAGTTAAAGATTCTTTACGTTGAGCTGTGTAAGTAAAACAGAGGAAATATCTCTTATTAGAAAAACAGAGCCATTCTTGATTCAACAGTAATGTTATTAAAGAACCAAAAGAAGAAAAGGTTTTCATTTTCCACTGACCTTGTGAGCTATGTTTGAATGCTGAACCATCTCTTGCATCTCCCTGATGAATCAAATCAAGAAAAAAAGAGAGGATTAAGCCTCAAGAATCTATAAGTTTGCTCAAGAAACAGAATTGGAGGACTAGGAAGGTAATAGAACCTTGGAGGGATGTTGGAAAATGGAAGAGAAGATTCCGGAGGAAGAAGATGGCGGCGAAGAATCTTTGGAGCCGAAGAGTTCAGAGGTGAAAGAAGAAGATGTCGATGATTCTACTCTTCTTTTACTATCCATTAATAAATTATAAAGCTTACACTTCAATGGGATAGTTCTCGTCTTGTAAGGTTTGTGTAGTTGCAAGATCTCAATGGGGCTACATATAGATAATGCTATAAGGGATGATACTATGGAGATAGTGGAGCCATCATCATCATCTTCATTCAAGAAAAAGAAGCTTATTAGACCATCTCCAAGGATTTTTAAAAGTTTCTTAACAATAAAATATAATAAAATGTTAAGAAATTTGGAGAGAGAAATTTCTTAAAACTATTATATAAGAGTTGACACTTGCACTATTCACACACTTTTTACTTTTGGGTTTCTTGCACTATTCAAGAAATTTCTTAAAACTCTTAAAATAATATTATTTTTTTTATTAAGAAACTTTTAAAGAGTTTCTCCATTGGAGATGCTCTTATGGTTTATGTTCTCCCTTTTTGATGCTTAAAAGACCATTTCTTCTTTTTTCATTTTTTATACTAGTCTGTTTAGTTGGAAAAAATGTCATTTAAAACTCTTAAATTTGGCTAAATGGTCAAATTAATCCTGACAATATTCTCTTTCTATAAAAAATCCAAAGTATATGTTGATTTGACCAAATTAACTATTAAAAAATCAAACGTTAAATATTTTGTTTATTTTTTAACATATGACCTTTTATGGTTAATTTGGCCAAGTTAATGCATACTTTGAGGTTTTTATGCAGAGATAAAATTGCCATGTTTAATTTGACCATTTAGCCAAAATTGAGGAATTAAATGACCTTTTTCCAATAAAATATATTTTTCATACAAAAAACTCTCCTTTTTCTTGGAACATTGGTCGTAAATCTAGGCACTAAACTGCATGGAATCGGAAACAAAAGCGCTTAGAATCGTGAAAGCGAAATTTCAAAATAATTAAAAATAGGTACGTGTTGGAAGCGCAAATATATATCTAACATCAAAAATTTTAAAATTAAATTTTAATAAAGATTTAATAATCTAACACATAAATAAAATTCTGAAAAGCATAGATATTATATTTATCTATATTGTTTTATTATTTTATTTTACTTTTTGGTGGAAGTTTTCTTATTTTATTTTTGTAAGAATATTCAAAATATAATTTCAATGAAAATGGTGCAAATATATCGAGCAAATAATTGAGACTTCTAACTCTGGTGGTAAATGCTCACAGCTGTGAGTTTCACCGCCTTGGTTCGAATCCCGGTCACCGTCAATTACCATGAGGTAAATTTTGGCGGCCCTCCTGGATATCCTTGGCGACTGCAGACACTTTGGGTCTAGTCGGAGTCCTTCGGAGTTCCGGATACTAGGGTCATAAAAAAAAATATCAAGCAAATAAACATCCAATTAGAATTATTTTGGTTGTGGTATTTTAAATCGTTAAAAAGAAAAATTGAAAACAATCTCAATTATAAAAATGACGCTTCCAATAAAGGAATTGACGCTTCCAAAAGGAATATTTTTGGAATCGCGCTTCCACAATGTTTCCTCATAGTTCCAAAAGCTTTCATCCTATCTTAAAAGATATATTTAAAATTTAAATGTATATACAATACTTATAATATATTTTCTTGTCAGACTTAAAATATATATATATATATATATATATATATATATATTTATTGTTTGGAAAAAGTCATTTAACCCCTAACTTTGGCTAAAATGTTAAATTAAACATGAAAATATGCTTTCTCCATAAAAGTTTCAAAATTTGCATTGACTTGGTCAAGTAACCATAAAAAAACTAGATGTTAAAAATAAACAGAATATTTAACGTCTGATTTTTTCTGGTTAATTTGGCCAAAACAACACATATTTTGAAATTTAAATAGAGAGAAGATTGTCAGGTTTAATTTGATAATTTAACCAAATTTAAAGATTTAAATGACCTTTTCACCCGTTTAGTTTTAGGATTTTAAGTGATGTTTCATAGATTTTTTTTGTTGGTTTCATTTTAACATGTTTCAAATTTTTATACTAAATTTAAAATTAAAATTTACTACTCATATTGTAATTTTTGATTTGAGTTAAATTAGGTTAGTTAAACATATTTTTATGAAAACGTACAAAACTTCATTTATTTTCTTTATGAGAGAAATGTCGAGGCTTCGTTATCCTTTATTTGCTTGTCTTTTGGTTAGTGCTTCATATATAAAGAATTGTAACGAATTTTATTTATATTTTTCCTCTATATTTTATATTTCCTAAAGACAAATTCGATTTCTTTATCCTTACCGGATACATACACAAACAGTGAGATTCTTCAAAACTCTTAAAGAAGATAAGTCCGTCACCGGATCTCAAGTCGGACTAATGGTAAGTTGCCACGTGTCATCCGGGGATAAGTTGCCGACCTTTCTTGATCTTGTAGAGCCAAAGTGGAAAAGATTAACGAAAGATGAACTTGAGCTTCGTTAAAAAATTGCACGCATGTTCATATGATTCGTTTATCAGATCTGAAATAGAATTCCTTTTTTTTTTTATATATATAATTTCCAAAGTAATATCTCTTAAGAAAATAATATTTTATTGGTAAAATAAATTAACTTTATACTTATAATTAAGAAAAATTCTCAAAAATACCACAAATTAAGTTTATTCCAAAAATATCACACATTCCTAAAAGTTTCAAAGATACCATATTTTTTCCAAAAATATCACAAAAATATTTTTTTGTTCCAAAAATACCACAAAATTTGAAATAGCTTTAAAACTTCAAATTTAAATCCTAAAACCCTAAAACCAAACCCTATCCTCTTCAAAACTAAACCCTAAATTCTATTTAGTGAATCTAAACCCTAAATTTTTAATTTTAAACCCTTAAAATTCACTTTTTATGTTTGTGGTATTTTTGCAATGTTTGAAAGTGTATGGTATTTTTGGAACTTTTGGGAGTGTGTGGTAGTTTTGGAATTTGAACATTTTTTATGGTGTTTCAAAGAATTACTCTATAATTAATTAGTTTATAAAGTAAAAAACATATGATATTATAGACAAAGAAGCTGAGGTCCACAATGTTTTTCCACTCGATGAAATCTATTCGTTTTCTTCTTCTTTATCTCCAACTCTCACAAATCAATCGTTGATTCTTCATAAAAATACAACAACACAAAAAAAATCTTGAAAGCTTTTGGCGATAAAAAATGATTTAGAACTATTTAGGATTTTATTTGGTTCAGTTTAATTTTTCTATTTTTTTAAAACGTTGAAAATGAAACCGAAAACACTCTAAATTAACGTTATTTAGACCATGAACATTGAGATCTTTTAAGGTGTATCTTAGGTGTGGGTCTCCACCAAATGTTTAAGAGACAAGGTCTTTAGTCTCTAAAATTGGATCTGGTTTTTCCAAAAATCGTGGGCCCCACTAACATGTGGCGGCCCACGATTGGTCAAGCATTTAGTTTTTTTTTCTTTTTCTTAAATGAAAAAAAAAAATTAAGAACTCTTCTTTTTTTTGCATTGTTTATGCTCTTAGAACCTTTCATAGAATCCGTTTGCAGTATTTTTAGGATACATATCTATAAGCTAAGATTGTTCTGGAAAACAAAACATAAAAAAGATCAATGGATGTCTTAGTCCGAAAGTATCATGCGATGATGATACACGTTGTTGGGGAGAATAAAACTCAAAACATATTTCATTATATAATATCTGAAAATGGAGACCAAATTTTTTAGCTGCCTTGGAAACTTGGTACACATAGTATATGTTTCTTTTCAGTGTATCTCAAAGGAATCACGCTAATATATATTTATATATGGAAATATATACTTGTATTTACAAAGAAACAAGTGTTGACATTTGTAAATTCATAGATTCGAAGAATGTGAATACTTAAAAGCATGCAAAAGTCAGAGAACTGTTGTCCATTTTAGATAAGAGATTGATTCTCGTATTAGAGATTCTTCTCACTGGTCCTTAATTTAACTTTTTTTTTTTTGTCAACTTGGTCCCTAATTTACTTCTTAACGGAAGTCAATAACTTGAAAATCGAAATATCATTAGTTAAAATATTTATTTTTATAGAAATTCCACAAAAAACATTATAAATTAATTTATGTTCTTAAAAAAACCATACACTACCAATTATTTTTAATAAATATAATTAAAACATTTGGTTTTTGTGGGCTTCGTTGACTTTAGTCTTCATCTTACGAATTGGACAAAAGATAGGCATGCGAGATTATTAATACAAGAAGTATTAGTTGAGTTACAATGTCAATCCAATTGCAAAGTCAATCCTATTAGTTGCAAATAATGAATTTTGATCATGAGGAATATATGAAGAGATCATAGAGACAAATTCTAAATATGTTTATGATCAATATTTGAGAGTTTTGTATCTACTGCTGTTTTTTCTAGGGTTCTAATCTTTGATAGAAATATATGATCAATTTTAATTTAAATATCATATCATACTTTTAAGTTATACAAAGTTGAAGGCTGAAACTATTAACATTTTCAATAACTCTGTCGAATAGTACATATACCCGATTCTCTAATACATTTATAGCATTAAGTTATATTCAACTTGGCAAAAGAAATTAATTCAGTAATTCTACATTTGTATTTATTTTTTTTATCTTACTTATACCAATATGCAAATCTTTATCTTTCGAATTAGATTCCAGTTGTAACTAAAAAAATATGTAACCATATTGTATTTAGTAGTGTATCCTTTTATATATTTTAGTCGGTATTATTGGTTATAGAATTTTAATAGATTTAGAAATCCAAATGAAATTATGTGTTATTAAATTAATAATTTAATTTTTATATATAAATCATATGTTACTCTTTTGAAGTATTAGTTGGATCACAATAACTAAATTTAAAGAACACAACATCTAGATTATCTCACTTGCATGCGCCAAGGACATCAAATTTCATTACTAATCAATTGCCAAGACCGCAAGACGTAGTAATATGTTAACGAAAATAAAGAACAAAGAAAAATAACAAATTTATATTAGACGGCGAAGGAAAACGCCTTCATCAGTAATAAATAACAATGGGACTTCTCATGTTATGTGTAAACATCAGACCAAATTAAATTTGTGGATTAAGGGAGGGGAGATTGCTGCCTGTAACCGTGACTATACAAGATTTCTTCTCATTCACCCTCGTAAGAGATAGAACACTAGGCGTAACTGAAAGCTTGAAGATAAAATGTTTAATGCTTAAGAAAGAAGATAAACTTTTATATTTCAACCTTATCTTTACAATGTGTGTTATGAATAATAGTATAAGACAAAAGGAATGAAAACCCTATACTGTTACTCATGCATAAGAGACGAGTGAGAACCTATTCGAAATCATGAGTTGTGGGTGAGCTGTCTTTTTGGTGCAGGCAGTGTACGATTTGATAAGCTTTACTTTACCATTGGAATAAGAGCATAATCAACGGTAGATACAAAAAAAGAGCTCTTCACTTTTGGTTTTCTATTTAAAAAATTAAAAAATAATAAAAAAATAGTCAACCAATCGTGGGCCGCCACGTGTCAGTGGGGCCCACGATTTTTTTAAAAAACGGTTCCAAGTTAAAAAATAAAAGGGGTGGGTTTTTAATTTTGTGTGGGCCCCACCCCTTAAAACCCTTTTAAATCCATGCGTTAATCATGGTCTAAGTTTTGATAAAGCAGGTGAAGCCAAAACTGATCTTGGGCTTGTAATGGGCTTAACTTGTTTTTTCTTATTTGTGTTTAATGGCCTAGCTTTTTCTAAACTCTCTTTTCGAGTAATTGTCTTTCAAGTGTAGCTTATACACCCCCTCAAACTTGGCGAGGATGGATGATCAACACCAAGTTTGTACATCAGAAGGAAGAAAGGAGCTTGTAGCAAGGATTTGGTGAAGATGTCTGCTATTTGAAGTGTTGCGGGGATATGTTTTACAACCAAGACCTTGATACCAACTCTTTCTCAGACAAAGTAAAAGTCAACATCAAAATTCTTGGATCTAGAATGCATAGCCGGGTTAGCTGTGAGATAGACTGCAGATAAGTTATCACATAACAGTAGAGGAATAATAGGTTGAGGTAGACCAAGTTCCTTCAAAAGATTAGAGATCCATTTTATTTCAGTTGCTGCAATTGATAGAGTTCTATACTTTGCTTCAGTGGAAGATCTTGATACCTTGGAATGTCTTTTTGCTGACCAAGAAATGATGTTTGAGCCAAGAAAACTGTGGAATCCTCCTGTTGATTTCCTTGTTTCTTTGCAATCTGTTCAATCACTATCACTATAGCATAACAAGTTTGAAGAATATGCATATTGCAGATTAAGTCCCATAGTGATAATGCCTTTCACATACCTTAGAATACATTTTAGCAGTTGAAAATAAACCATTGTAAGCTTGTGCATATTCTAACATACATAGTTGATTCAGAATTGAATGTCTGGACATGTGAGTGTAATATGCTGCACTTTTCCATCCAAACTTCTGAAGTAAGTTGGATTTTTGGAAACTCTCAGGGTTCTCCTCTTTAGTCACTACCTCTTCGTTCCTTACAGTGATAGTTAGTGAGGTCCCTGTAACAATGTCTATAAGAGACTAACTAGACAGAAAAATCTCAATCTGTGTTTTTCACATAAGATAATTTGAAGAACAAAGCTTCAACGTCACACCTTGTGAGACACTTAGATAGAAAACTGAAAGTGTTTGATTTGCATCTCTTATGGCTCTGATACCATGCAAGCTTTAAGATAAAATGCTTAAAACTTAAAAAAGAAGATGACCTTTTATATTTCAACTTTATCTTTACAATATGTGTTATAAATAATATATATAGTCTAAGGAAAAAAGAATAAAAATCCTAGACTTTTACTCATGTACAAGAATTCAGGAGTCAAAACCTATTCGAAGTTATGAGTTGTCGGTGAGATGTCCTTCTGGTGCATCATGAATTGTACGATTTGATCAACTTTACTTTACCATTAGAATTAGTCGCTAAAGCAGGTGAAGCCAAAACTGATCTTAGGCTTGTACTGAGCTTAACTTGTTTCTTCTTATTTATGTTTAATGGCCCGACTTCTTGTAAACTCTCAGTAAGTGTCTTTCGAGTGTAGCTTATAGTAACATTTATGTTAAGCGTGTCTTTTTATCTTTCTTTTGAATTATAATTCCAGTGGTAGATTTTTTTTTAATCGTATTATAAAGAAAATTAGTAACATTAATAAATGAAATTTTAAAAAGAACACAATATCTTGATTATTTTACTTGCATGAACTAAGACCATGTTTAATGGTAGATACTCATTAGAGTATCTAATGAGTATTTTTATCAATATAAATTAATGATTAAAAAGTTAAGAACCTCAATTTTTATGTCTCCAATGGTAGAACCACATTAGTGGTTCTTAGGAATTAAATTAATTTTTATAATAAAAATATTTGAACATAAATTTTGCATGATTAATTTTTAAGCAATTTTATATTTTATGAAACTAACAAATTATTGCATTACATAAATTTATTTTAAAATATGTCATACATAAAAACATATTAAAAAAGTATAAATTTATTTTAAAAGAGGTCTTTGGGTATTTTATTTTTTCTTCGGGTAATTTAGTTTTAAAATATTTTGGGTATTTTAGTATTTTTGGGTATTTTTAGTATTCGAAGAACCGGAACCGAATCGAATACCCGAAAGCTCAACCCTACAAATAATCATGAATAAAAAATAGAACCGAACCGACCTGGAACCGACAAGAACCGAATCGAATATTAGAAAAATATCAATTGGGTACTAGAATTTAGGATCTGAAGAACCGTAACCGAATCGAATACCCGAAATCCTAGTCCTACAAAAAATCATGAATAAAAAACAAATATTTTCAGGTATTTTTTTGGTATTTCAGATCTGAAATACCCGAAACCGACAAGAACTGAACCGAAACCGAAATGAATATTAGAAAAGTATCGATTGGATATTAGAGTTTAGGATTCGAAGAACCGGAACTGAACCGAATACCCGAAAGCTCATACCTACAAAAAAAACAAGTCGACAGTTGTAAATTAAAAAAAAGAACCAACCACAAACTGACAAGTGGCGTTTCTACAGTTTTGAAATCTCCAAACACGGAAACGCGTATCCTTTTTAAGATATGAGCTTTGATTAAAAAATTATTAAAATGAGTTTTAAAACCCCTATTTTCCCTGCGTTGAAGGTGGTCTAAGAGCACCTTCAATAATGTTTCTTAAGATGTTTTTAAAAGATTTTAAACCAAAAATAAATAAAAATGATAATTTTTAAAAGTTTGGATAAGAAACTATTCTTTAATGAGATTTTTTAGATTTTGGTAAGAATAGCTAGGTGTCGCTTTGTCATTGGTGTTTGTATTTAAAAATAATATTTTATGATATAGGGAAATTTTTTGGATATACCATAAGTGATATAACACTTATATAATATACCATAACACAAGCAAATTGTACAAAATACCACAAAATGGGTAAGTGTGGTATAAGTTGAAAACCAAAAATACCCTCATGAAAATCTTACCTTCGGCGAGTCACTGTAGCTCATTAATGCTATTTAATGAGATTTAATTGTGACAAGAAGGTTTTGTTTACACCCCATGTAATTAGCTTCCTTTGCTCATTTGTTATTAATATGAAATCGAAGCTTTTTGATGAAGGTAGGAATGTTAAAGCTTGGAGGCGAATTTGGCAAGTGGACATCTTAAATTTCTTTTGTCTCCATTCTGTTTTTTATAGCTTTATTAATTATAGGAAGTATCATACGTGGACGAAAATTTATAGTCTTGTGGACGTTTATTTCATAGGTAATATGATGGACCCGCATGTGTGTAGAAAAAGATGATGAGTTGAAGAGATTTAAAAAGGCAAGAGTATATTGTAATGGACTACACATGTATATGTCCATCAGGTCTGATTGTCTGGTGGAAAATGTCGTATTATCAGGTATGTCCATGAATGTAGATGGTTCTAGCACATATATGAATATGGGAGTTGGCGTGGATAGGTATGTCCCTTCGGGTGGACATCGGAATTGTGTTTTTCCACCGGCAAGAGAGAAGACAGTGATGTCGACAAGAACATTAACCCTCCCAAGACAAAAATGAGTTCTGGTAAACCACGCATAGTAAGAATCCCATCACAAAGAGAACATTATGCAAGTACATTTTCCGCTCGGGTGTAATAATATGTTGTCTATCTTAATTGCGTTAGACACAATTGAATAAGTTGTAAAATGCGCAGTGTACGGTAACTATTTTTATATTTGTCGTTCGGATAATCAGGAGAGAAATGGTCCTCACTGCAACTGCACCACATGCCACTTGTTAGGACACAATAGGGCAAATTGCAAAAATTAAATATTAAAAATGGCTTGGTAATGTAAAAAAATCTAGTATATGTATATGACTGTATCGGGTAGTCTTACCCATGTATTTTATTTTGTGCTGCCTTGTTTTGGATTTTGGTGTATGGAACACAATCTTTTGGATCTTTTTGTAATGTTATGTATGCATCTTTACAAACATGGATGATGGTAGACGTAATTTTGGTTGATTATTAGTGGTGGTCTGTTGTGGCTACATATATTGTCTTGTTGTACAATTAAGTAAGGTAAGTTTTGTTCTTATTTGCAAACTGGTGGACGAAACACAATTGTGTCTCTCTTCCGGTTGTATAATGAGAAAGCGCTGCTGTGTAATTTCAGTAGACAAAACCATATAAATCTGGTAAACTAATAAACATGATGGACAAAATTAAAAAAAAATAACGTCAACCTATTATTGGTAGAAGAAAAGACTCGTCGTTTACAAGATAATGTTTGTGACTGTAAATGTTAACCAAACTTATAAAATAATGTCTACCTACTAATGATAAAAATCTAATAAACTTAATGGACAATGTAAAAATGATAAAAATATTGTTTCCCCAAGACGAAGTTAGTTGGCCGTCTAGTGCCTTGTTCTAAAGGTACTTAGCAGATTTGTAGAACCCTATAAAGCATTAATAGTGGACGAACACCCATAAACACATAACACGACAAAAGTAAAAACATTACGTCCACCTACTATTGGTAGACAAACTGATTCATTGTTTACAGTTAACTAAAAGTAGGAGTGTGAGTTAACTAAAAACGTCATAAAAGTCATAAACCGAAAGATAAAGAGTATTGGTGAGAACATATAAATATGGTATCAGACTAGCACGTTTTGAACAAACTCCTCGTAAAGCTCGATTGCTTGATGGTCTCATTTAAGAATTGGTTCAAAAAATGATTAATTTGGAAAAATGATTGTTTTTGAGTGATCATTCATCGATAAGGTCTCCTTTTCATCTCTTCCCTTTGTGAAGAAATCTTCTTCTGATAAGTTTGTTTCCTTTGTTACTTTACAGACTTCTGCAGCGAGTTCCTTGTGTCTACATGCCTTGATCAGCCATGATCACATCTTGTGAACTAATTACTTTTCTTTATATATGTTGTAGCCATTAATGGGTTTGGTAGGATTGGTAAAAACTTCTTGAATGTTGGCATGGTCGTAAAGACTCTCCTCTTGATGGGATTGCTATTAACGACACTGGTGGTGTCAAACAAGCATCTCATTTTCTCAAATATGGACTCAACTCTTGGAATCTTTGATGCTGATGTTTGTGGACAGAGAAGGTGTTGGTAAGCACATCAAAGGATAAGAAGAAGAGGAAGAAAGAGTAAAAGCATTACAACAAGTAAGTGATTAACTTTTAATCATTTGAATTATGGTTTAGAATTAAGATGTTTATGTATTGAAATAGTTTGATTTAGGATGTTTATGGATTGAAATGATTTCAATTAGGATTTCAAAGAATGTATTATGTATTGAATTAAATTTTGGATTGAATTATGGATTGAATTTTGGATTATGAATTGAATTTTGGATTGAATTGTGGTTTAAGATATTTAAGATTGAATTTTGGATTGAATTATGGATTGAATTTTGGATTATGAATTGAATTATGGATTGAATTTTGGATTATGAATTGAATTTTGATTATGAATTGAAATGTTTTAGAATTGAAATGTTATAAAAACATGTTTTTTTAAGAACCTCAAAGTTCTTAACCATTGGAGGTAAAAAACTTAAAAATCTTAACAAAAGTTTCTTAAACATTAAAATAATTATAAAATTGGTTAAGAATTCTTTAATGATTCTTAACAATTGGAGATGGTCTAAAGACATCATAAATACATATAAGTGAGAGAGATGTAGGCTGTAGCAATAAGATAACTAAACATGTAATAAAAACAACATAACAACAATGACAACAATTATAAAGCTTTTATATAAGATGACGAAGGTAAATGACTCAATGAGTATAAATAACAATGGGACTTCTCACGTTATGTATACCATCATACCATATTAAATTTGCAGACGAAGGCAGATTTGAGTCGAGGGCACTGCCAGTAACAGTGACCATAAAAGTTTTTTTCTCGTTCACCGTCTCAAAAGACAAAATACTAGGTGTGACCATGACGTTAAGAGTAGATCCGTGACCTGCAACTACCTTTGATTTGTAGGTAGAGTTTGGTGTACCAACATTGGTGACGGTTCTGGTGAAAGTCACGGTGAAAGAGCTATTTGACAACTTAGCCGACATTGAGGGATAGTTGAGGTTTCTTTGTAAGATTTTTTTATCTTCAGAGCAAGTGACGGTTTCACCAGAGATTATTTGAAGGGTGGTCGACGAGTAGTTCAAGCCACAAAGAAATTCAATGTAGTTTGCTTTGTCTAATTCATAAACGAGTCCAGGATTTAAAGCGGCTATCGGATCAACATGTCCAGATCCATAAGCAAACTCGGTCGATGCGATTCCAATTCCAATAGCATTTACCGGCCAAGCTGTAAAGATTTAGTTAAGAAACCAAACAAGAACAGAGTGTTAACAAAAGGTTACTTGTGGACAAAGGAAGTAAAGAATTGATATAGTTTTGGGTATACCAGTTGTCATGATGGCAGATTGAATCATGGAAGGAGACCAATTAGGGTGCAACGTTTTGACATAAGCAGCCACACCTGCAACATGCGGACATGACATTGAAGTTCCAGAAAGAACATAGTACTTCACACGTGAATATGCAGCAAGGATCTCCACTCCGGGCGCTGTTATATCCGGCTACAAATTCATCCACCATTAATATCTCCTCAAACCATCAAAATAAATAAGATCATAATTTTTTCGGTATATACTTACTTTGAGAATATCGGTAGCGATGGTATTTGGACCACGCGAAGAGAAAGAAGCAATAACAGGAGACGTCTGATTATAGATTGTTTCGGTCTTCAGAATAGTAGCGAGTGGAGAACTGAAGAAACAAAAACAGAGAGTTCAAGATAAAGATGGAGATCCATGAACGGAAATTATATAAACCATAGAAAAGATTGATGATTCTTACTCTGTGGACTCAATGTAAGAGACAAGAGATCCAAACTCATTTTCTGATAAACCAGAGGCTGGAAAAGGAATAACATCAGCGACATCTATAGAAGATTTATAGATGATTCCAATAGCTCCAAGTGATTTAACTATTATCAATCCGTCATCACTACCACACACTAAGATCTTTCCCCTCACAAGGGATTCGTTTAAACACCCTTGTTGACAAAGCCTGTGAAACAATTTGGTCTCATCACATTAGACATATGATTAAGAAAAATCTTCTTTAAAACTAAGATGGAGTAAGTTACTGTGCGTTTTCCACATTGCAATTAGAGGAGACAGCAGATTTTCCGTACACCAAAGGGTATTTAGTTCCATTCATATCGAAAACATTAACCGACTTTCCCTATAAGTAAAAGAACCAGAATTTCATAATTTGATAACTAAAGAGATAAAAAAAAACAGAATTAAGAACGCTTACGACAAGGGTCTTGCCGTTTCCGAGAGCAACTTTGGTGAAAAAGCCACGGTTCGTGGTGCTAGCTGCAACGGTTAAGATCCAAGGCGCTAGAGAAAAGGTTGTACTATCTTCAGGACCCTCGTTACCGGCGGAAGCCACAGTAAGAATCCCTTTGGCCATAGCATGAAAAGCTCCGATCGCTTTAGCGTCATTTTGAAACGTTTTTAAAATCGTTGACCCGAGAGATATTGTGATGAGGTCAACACCATCCGCGATTGCATCATCGAAACCAGACATTAAATCTGCCGAACTACATCTGCGGCGCTGCAAACTTTGTAAGCGGCGATTCTAGAGGCCGGAACGCCTCCTCTTACGGTTCCATTGCCGTACCCAAAAAAACTTGTGTTCATGACTGCGGCTCCAGCCGCAGTGGACGCTGTGTGCGTACCGTGGCCACTTTTGTCCCTAGTGCCTTCACTTGTGTAGTCTCTTGCTCCAATCAACTTGCTGAAAAAAAAACATTGCCGGTTTTGAAAGATCCCATTAGTCCATTTACTAGGCACAAAAAGAGCAACCATGAGTTTGCGACCATTTTTTAGTTTAAAGATTTTGGTTAAGAAAAACGACCAATTTTTGAAAAATTATATTAGGAGACTTACTTGTTGCAAGTGAAATTATTTCCGCCGGAACAAGAACCTTTCCATTTCTTTGGAAGAGGGCCAAAGCCTTGGTCAGAAAAGCTCTGAGATTCGGGCGTGATACCAGTGTCCAATACTCCAATAATGATATCACTTTCCAAAGTTGGGTTCCTCTTCGTCATCTTCCCTTCCTTTAAACCCATGAAGTCCCAAGATGTTGTCGTGTGGAGTTGTAACTTCTCGTTCGGGAACACAGACACAACACCCTCCATTTCTAACAACAATATATAATTACATTAGTCATAGATCGATTCGTTTATTATGAACCAACATAATTGTCATTGGTAATATATATGCTAAAAACAAAATTTTATGTTCTTTTGGTTAGAATAAATAAAAATCATTTCGATGTATTATATTTAAGAGACAAATGGGACTCAATCGATAAAAGAACACTAACCAGCAACTCTTTCCCGCTCTGATTCAGTGAGTTTGGCTGCAAAACCGTTGAAACTCCTCTTATAACTTCTCACTAAACGACCTTCCACCGAACTAAAGAATATACAATTTTCATATATTATATAAATTTATTTAGAGCTAATAATCATAACTAGAGAAAACAATTAATATAATTAATTAAACACCTTTCTCCAATGACCTCTTGAAGAATATTCATGTGATCAGACATTGGTGTGTACTCCTCTCTAGATGGAAGTGAGCCCATGTAAACTATATACACCTTCATGGCATCATCATCAATTCATCATCATCGTAAATAAACGATGGTCATAAGGAGAAACAAGATATTACCATAATTAATAAGATTGATTGATGTATGAAATACCTGTTTATCTTCAGAATCATTCGTGACTGCTGAAACTGAACTCAAGAACAAGACAAGGAGACAGGGGAAGAGGCAAGAGGAAGGTGCTCCTAATTTCACCATTTTTTATGATTGTATTGAAGGTTACTGCAATATTTTTTTTTCTTTTTCTTTGAATCATATTGAGATCGGCTGAGAAGTAGATGCATATATACAAGAGATCATATATGCACTCAACATAAAACTTGGTTTCAAATTAAAAGAAACTAAATTCAAATCCTCTGATTTTGTCTCTTTAATTATATTTGTCCCTTTAACTATTATAATCCAAGTTTTACCATAATTTATTTGTTGGTATCTTATAAGGTAATTGTAATAGATAATAAAAACATAACCTATATTTAAGAACACCTACACCTATTTACCCATACTCTCTCTATTCCCAATTTTTCATAAATGCATATTTACCCTTTCTCTTTTCTTTCTTCTCTCACTCTCTCTTTCTCTCACTCTTTCTCACGGCTTCTTTTCTTTCTCACCCCCTTTCAGTAATATACTAACTACTTTAGATATACAAGTTATTGAAATTTATATTTTTTGGGTAAATGGTTTATATTTTGGGGTTAGGGTTTATATTTTGGATTTATGGTTTATATTTTGGGTTTTGAGTTTTTATTTTGGGTTCTTGGTTTGTAATTTTGGGTTTTGGGTTTTTATTTTGGATTTTGGGTTTACATTTTGGGTTTAGAATTTTTATTTTGGGGTTTAGGGTTTATATTTTTGAGTTTTGGGTTTATATTTTGGTGCTTTGGGTTTATATTTTGGGGTTTTGGGTTTATATTTTGGATTTTAGGTTTATATTTTCGGGTTTTGGGTTTTTATTTTGGGGTTTTGGGTTTATATTTTTTTCAATAGTCCGTCTATTACATTCAGTAGTCCGACTATTCATGTGTTGATATTTTATTAATCAAATTTACTATTCACTATTTTAAAAATATATATCTGTTTTAAATAATTTTTGTCATGTTAGATACATAAAAAAATTTGTGTTCCTTTTATGTAACTTTTGTGATCAAATTATTATTTTACATGTTTTTATTTGTCCAAAAACGGAAAATTGATGAAATTTAGAAAAGCAAAAAAAAGGGAGAAAGGGAAAAAAATGACACGTGAAGAAAGTGTGAGAGAGAGGTTAAAACTGAGATAAGTGGTGCATATTAAAACCAAATAACTAATTATACATATTTATGTACATTTACCTAATATTATTAATGTAATGTATAGTTTTCAAATTAACCCTATCTTATTTCAATTAAAAGTAGCACTATTCCAATTTGGTCGATCTCTATGATCTCCTAATAATGAAGATATATGATCCCAATTTATAACATGGTAGAAAAGAGGTACTAAGACCTTGTTCATTGTTAGGACCTCATTAGAGGTTCTAGTGATTATTTGAATCTTATTTATTAGTCCTTAAAAAGTTAAGTATCTTCTTAATTTGTGTGCGTCCAATGACAGGACTACTAATGTGGTTCTTAAGAATTAATTTTTATTTATTTATGAAACTAACAAATTATTGCATAATTATTTGAACATAAATTTTTAATTGAAATATTTGAACACATATATATATATATACATATTATATATATATCGGGTATTTTAGTTTTTCTTCGGATATTTTTTCTTTTTCTTAGGATTTTTTTTTTATTTTCGGATATTTTTTGTATTTTCGGATATTTTTTTGGTATTTCAGGTTAGAAATACCTGAAACTGACTTATGGAACCGAAGTGACCCAGAACCAACAAGAAGCAAACCGAAACCAAACTCGAATATTGGAAAAGTATCGATTGGGTATTCGAATTAGGATCCGAAGAACCGGAACCGAACCTCCAAAAGCTAAGCCATACAATTTTTTTTTTAAAAAAACTTGACAACAAAAAAGGGCCTCCAATAGGAGGATGCCACGTGGCATATGTGGCGTATCAGGATTGACTTTAAAAGTTCTCAAGGAAGAAACGGTTCTGCATCTTCAAACCTTTTTTTATTATTATTTTGTTTTGAGAACCGCAAAAAAGCTTGCGATAGACCTGCTCTAAGAGCACCTTTATCCATGATTCTGAAGAGGTTCATAATAATAAAATATTATAAAAGTTGGAGAGAGATATAAAAAATGGTTCTTAATGAAAAAATTTAAGAAGTGGTTCTAAAGGGGTTTTTGACACGTGTAACATTTGTATTGGTTTAAATATAATGTTCACAAAAATAATAAAAAATAAAAATAAAATATAAATAGTATTTTTTTTTATTGGGTGGGACCTCTTATTAGAATTTCAACTAATAGAGATGGTCCAATAAAACTGAAAGGAAGTCCTTGACACATACAAGTTAGGAGATATGTTTTCCTATTAAAATACTAAGGAAAACATAATATTGAAATCTCGAATGATTCTATTAGGGAGATGAAATCCAACAATTCTGCATTAAAAATCGGTCATTGTTGTGGGTTTGTTATTATAGAAATAAGTTGCTTTGAATATATGTTATGAAAAGGAAACAATATTGTTTTTACATGTCAATCCCTATATACTATCATTGTCATTGTAGTAAATAGGTTGTCAATCCAAATGGGTGCGTTGCTAAGTACTCTAGATGCAATTGGAACTACTAATTCAAGTCAAATAAGTATATGAATTTTTATCTAACAAGTCCTAAACGAACAAAACGTGCATATAACTAAATAGGACATGAAAGCCAAAATGCATAAATAAATGCAAAAGGGGTAAACATCAATTAAAGTAAAAGCAGGGAAGAAAATGAGGGTAAAATGCGATCAAAAGGGAAGCAGTTCCTAAGAATGGGGGTAATTGACTAGTAATCCTCTCTGTACTCCCTCGACATCTAACACACCTCCACCAATGAGCTAATCCCTACACATAATATTCATAAACAACCAAGTCCAATATCTTGATAAATGTTTTCAACCTAAGAAATCACCAGACCTAACTTTCGTTAATGGTATACTACCTAGCAGGCATGAAGAACCAATGTGCTAAAACCAATAAGCACCCTAAACATCTAATCTCTTAGGCTAGGTATGCAAATCTCTGAAATCACTTGTTCAGACATTTTATCAAACACCTTTTGGGTGCGGAAATGTCTAATATCATATTTTAGTTGATTAGAAAGAAATAAGCATGAAGGACAGTGAAACAAAAGGGATAGATACACAATCAACTTAGGCATCAAGGGAAAACAAGGATTCAACACCAGTCTATCCTATCCTTAGAAACTCGAGTAAGTACTCACAACACATGGTGGGTATGAAATCAGGAAAAACAGATAACATTACTTCTAAACAAAACATTGAGATCAAAAGTCAAACTATGAAGAACAATAAGAACAAAAAGTCAGAGAACTAGAGAATGATGATCAAGACGAAAAATCAGAGATGCAGAAGATGAAGATCAAGAACAACAATAACACCAACCCATAAAAACAGAGATCTAATGAAACATTAACAAAACCCAGAAAAGATGATCAAGACAAAAACGAGATTAGAAGCATAAAAAAATAGATCAATATGCACCAAATAGTTCACAAGCTTAAACTAAACATGAAAAATGAAGAAATCAGAAACAAAGATAAACTTCATAAGAAATCTGGTTTGATAATCAAGAACATCAAAGAAAAAGCAGAGAGAAAAAAAACCTAAGGTAAAAACTCAAAATGGCAACAAAATAAAGCTTAGTCTCAAAGGAGGCAATTTTAGGGCTTATATAGTAGTTTAGCAAAAGCCCTAAAAACGCTCACAGATAAATATCTAAAAATCCCTAATAATTATTCTTAACCCAAAACTGGATCGTCTTGGTTTGGGTCATCGGGTCAGAATGAAGACATCTTGATGAGGTGACCGAGCTGGGCGTGAAGCGGCTCGATGAGCAGCTTAATGTGGTGATCGAGCCGACTAATCGAGTGGAGCTGGGCCATCGAGGTGTTTGGCCGAGACGGGATGTGAGGGAAGATGATCGAACCGGGCTCGATCGTTGATCGAGCCGATGATCGAGGCATTAAAGGGGATGATCGAGCCATCAAGGAAGACCACCAAGCCGGGCTCGATGGTTGATCGAGGCGAAGAGAGGTCCAGTTTGAGGTGTGATAGAGGTGATCGAGCCGAGTTGGTTTGATGTTCTACACTAGCAAGCCTATTCGAACGCGTTGCAACACCCACCAGAGCTCACCGCCTCAATGGCCTCTTATTTGACTATACCACTCCCGACAAAGTGACATGATGGACAACATTAGGATTCAACAACCAACAACCAGTAATAACCTCAGTATACCTACTAGAGACGAATACACCCCATCACATCATAAAAATCGACAAATTACTAGCCATGATCAAGGAATTGAGTTCTCAGGTTCTTTCAACCATCACTCCGGCACCAAAAATCGAGCGTGTTTTAGAGGATATCTAGCAAACACCCATCACCAGGCAGATCATCGACGTGCCTGATAGGTATAGAATTTAATCCTAAATCTATACTATAGAGAACATATCACTATAACATAGTATATGATCGAATCCACATAGATCAACAAGCATACTTTAAGTTTTAATATCAAATCAAGCTAAAACATAAATAAGTAATTTGTGAACTAGATTAAGCAACTAAATTAAACTAAACGGATGTAAATCAATAAACTAAGATGTCAGACAATAGGGAATTCCATATGTTATCAGGTTTAAAAGTACATGTTAACATGCATGATTTTACTTTGAAAATAGTTCTCAACATGAAAGACATAATTAACATAATCTCATCTCAAAGTATTAAACCCTATGTTCGAATTATTAGAAAAAATCTCTTGCGTGTCTAACAATTCAACCATGCTTTAATGTTCAGATTCAATACGTTCATAGACATTCATGTTAATACTCTCGCAAGCAAGAATCCATATTCATCTAGATTAGAATCATGATAATAAGATTGATTCATAAATGATAATACCTGTTTATCTCCAGCATCATTCTTGACTGCTGTTATTAAACTCAAGAATATAAGACAAGGAGATAGGGTAGGAAGCAAGAGGAAGGTGCTCCCAATTTCGCCATTTCTTATAATTTGAATTGAAGGTTACTGCAAGTTTTTTTTTTAATTTTAATCCTATTGAGATCAGCTGAGAAGTAAATGCATATATGTAAGAGATCATATATGCACTCAACGTAAAACTTGGTTTCAAATTAAAAGAAACTAAATTCAAATCCTCTGATTTTTTCTCTTTAATTTATATTTGTCCCTTTAACTATTATAATTCAAATTAAGTTTTACCATAATTTATTTGTTGGTATCTGTATCAATTAAGTTGTAGCACTACTCATATCTTAGGACGTAGGAGGTAATTTGAACTGAGTTAGTGGAGAATTAAATTTCAACTTCTATTTCCTTTCTAGTTTTAATTTTTATAGTGAATGAATGTTTCATTTAAATTACTAAACATATATGAGTACAAGAAGGATTATTGGAATAAACATATTTATCATGTCCTAGATTTTAGGAAGATTTTTTTTTTTTGGTCATCATAGCCTAGTGTCTAAGTAGTTCTCTCCCAACGGAGAGCGGCAGGGTTCGAACCCTGGTGAATACAATAGATACAGAGGTGGCTACCATTGGGCCACTTGTTCATTTGCGGAAGATTTCTATTTATCTTTGGTTTTATATTATTTTACTTATTAGGATTAGGAAATCCATTCATGTATAAATACTTTTCTAAGGTCATTAATAAAATCAAGTTATGTTCTATATGATATCATAGTCAATCTAACCTAAAATTTCAACCTATAGGACGTGTTCTTCTTCACGTAATTCGTCATGGAAGACGAAACTCCGGGAAGAGGAAGTGTCACAAGCGGTGGTTCTAAACCGACAGAGACACAACTCTCTCCATACACTTTATATTCATAATCCAAGTGCATTAATCACTTCTGTACAACTAACAGTAGATAACTATAACGAATGGACTTCAAAGATATTTAATCCATTGCAAGCGAAAAGAAAGACATGTTTTATCAACAGTACGTTAAAACAATCAGTAGAAGGAGATTCAAATTATGAAAATTGGATTGTAGTTAACTCAATGCTTTTGGGATGGCGTCGTACTTCCATCGTACCAAAAGTAAGATTCAAAATTTCTTATATTACCAATGCCCATCAGCTTTGGACCGAGTTGAAGGAGCGGTTCTCAGTTGCTAATACTTTCCGTATTCATCAAATCAAGGTACAACTCGCATCATGTCATCAAAACGGTCAATGTGTTCTTGATTACTATGGGCGGCTCTCGACGTTATGGGATGAACTTCAAAATTTTTAGCCTCTAACTAAGTGCTTACGTGGTGCTGGAAATGAATTTGTTACACAGAGAGATCAAGAAAGAATACATCAATTCATTCTAGGACTCGATGATGTATGGTTTGGGAGTTTGACCACATTGATAATTTCCACTGGACTGTAACCTAGTCTTGGAGAAATATACTTCACAGTGATACGTGAGGAACAAAGGCTAGCTACGACACGTGGCCAAGAACATCAAGATGCGGTTGGTTTGATGGTGAAGAAAAGCGAGACTTCAAGTGATGCATCCGTCACGATAGCCAATACCGGATCTACAACACCAACTATTGGTCATTTATGTGATAGAACAACCTTGTGTTATTTTGGGAAGCAAGGATATTATAGAGATAAATGCTGGCAGTTAATTGGCTATGCGGAATGGATGACATATCGAGGAGGCCGTACATCTCATGGTCAAGGCCAAGGAGGAGCTGGTGTTGGATGGGTTCGTGGACAAGCTTTAGCTCATGTCACTGATATTACTCAGTTTTAATGCATAATAGTGGGTATTTATGTTTGCTATTCTATATTATTCCGAGTGTTTTTATTGCATATTTGGTAGATTTTCAGTATTCTAGGTGTTCGGGTCGATTCAGAGCAAAATGATGCATTTCAGAAGTTTTCAGAAGATTCAAAGTTCCAGACAGAAGTGCTCGATCGAGCAAATGTTCTATGAGTTGCACAATCGGGCAACATTGTTACTCGATCAGGCAAATGCCCCTGGAAAAATCCGGAGATCAAGATCGATCGGGCAAAGAAGGAGTCTCGAGAAAAAACATGATATGCTCGATCGAGCACATCCCCCGAACAAGAATTGAAGTTTTCCAAAATTTCAAATCAAGTCCTCAAGCCTATCCAAGTTTTCCTTATTTATTATTTTACTTTTTTAGCCTATAAATACAATGTGTTTTAGGCCTTTAGAACTAAGCTTTATTTTATTTTCTGAGAGAATTACTGAGGGAGAGGAGATTCAACCTGTATTTGGATCAATTTCTGAACCCTTTTATAATATCTCTTTTGTTTTAATTATGTGTTTTTCTTTGATATTGAATTGTTTATACATGCCAATGTCTGAGTAGTGCATTAGTTAGGTTTTAGGGTTTCCTAGGGAAACCAAGTTTGAATGTTAGGATTAACTTTGTAGGATTG
>OVBE01002312.1:239-31225 GCA_900406425.1 Iberis pinnata | reverse complement strand
TACTATTAAAATACAATCAATTTTTGAAAGAATGCCTTAAAATTCAAATTATTACATTTCATGCCATTGCTATCAAGGTTTTCGAAGAACAAAAAATGTTGAGAAGGCATTTTTGTCAAATAATTTATCAGAAACGTGCGGATCTCAGTTTGGATCGAGTTTGATCCGATTTTTTAAAAAAATGAGTTAAAGATTGCGGGTTCGAATAAAAATATGGGGTTTTATGAGAATTTTTATCGAATAAATTAAATAACCACCAACGATGAGTTGGCTCAGTTGGTTTAAGCGCAGTCGTTGGTAATATTGTGCTCCCGAGTTCGATTCATGGTGGAAAACGTATGCTCTCCAAATGAGAGTTATATATGGTTTAGATCTCGCCCTAGGGAGATGTACGAGATTCGGGTCATAAAAAAGTTATAATAAATAAATTAAAAAAACCATTGGATCTTTTCATGGGCCCACTAGATCCGAAATAATGAAGAAGATTGTTTTTAAAAAAAAATATTTTCTATATTTTCTATTGTTTAGATTTGGATTCCTAATTTTTAATATTTTCTATATTTTATTGAAATTTTTTTATTTTTACTATTATGTTTACATTAATTTATAAATGTAAGATTTATGGATTTTTTTTCCATTACTTTATCGAGTATCTTGATTTAATTGTTTCCCAAATTCGAATATCGTCATATCTTTATTTTTAGAATTGGATATGCCTTTTTTACTAAATTAAATAGCAAATTCATTTTTTACTAGATATTTATTATACTTACAGAATATTCCTAAATTAAAATATAAACACTTATATCAGCAACAATGTAGAACAACTTAAAATTCAAAATATTATCTGAATTTAACATTTCAATTCTAAACAAAAAAGATATGGAAAATATTTTAACTTATAATTAAATATTTTATATTTTATGTTTTCATTTGAATATTTTGGTTTATAGGTATAATTTTTATTCGATTTTTTAAAAACATATGAGTTTCCCATAATTGTTTTAATTATGAATATTTTTATTTAATGAAATTTTCCCTTTATGTTTTGAAAAAAGTTATTATTATAATCTAAAATTCTTTTTCAAATTGTTTTATGAAAATTCCATATATTCATGTGTATATCAACTTTTGGTAATATTATATTTTCTTAGATTCGACTATATCTCAATACATTGATTAGCTTCCAAATTTTTAGGGTTTCATGTATCTATAAATACTTCTCGATCGATGTATCATAATACTATTTATCTTTAGGGTTCTTAATTTTATCTCATGTTTTGTTTGGTTTTTATATTATGTCTACAATCTTTTAATTTATTCGTTGATTTTGTAAAGATGTTTTTAGTCGTTTACAAGTACTTTCTAGTTGACCGATGTTTATAGACTAATTAAACAACTTTGGATTGTGACGGGTTGTAGAAGAAGAAGGAGAGAGAAAGAGAAAAGCATATTGATTATGTCATTTGCATATGATTGCAGTAGAAGACATAGGTCGACAAATACTTTCTTTTTTGTTAAAAGATATTCTATTTAAATGCTTATATAGTCTCATATTTAGACCAATACAAAATTCTAAAAACTAGGCCAAGGTCCATTTTACAACAAAGCTCATAACAAAAACAAAACCTAAAACAAAGAAAAAACCCTAATTTTACCCCAAAAAGAAAACCCTAACCAAGGTGGCTTAACAGAAGTTAAATTTAACCATGGTTTAGGTAAAACTCAAAAAAAATCTAGGGAAATCCTAAATAATTGTCGTCACTGCCAAATTTGCGGATCCCGTCGGAGCTCACCCTCCAGCGGCCGGCGATGACGAAGGGAGAGGCGAAATACAGTGAACCGTGTCTCACCTAAGGAATAAACGAAACCGAAGAGGAAGATGAAGGTAAGTTAGCGTTTCCGCCATGGATCCTCAAGAAACTCGCCGGAAAAAGATCTATCGTCACCGGAAGAAGAGGACAGAGCTTACACACGCATTGGTTCGGGAAGGAGAAGCCGCCGAAGCCTTGCCGTCCTCGAGTAAGAAGACTTTGACTCCTCCACCGTTCTTTTGCAGGTGTAGATCTTTCCTCCGGTGAAGTATTTCTCTGCCGTGAGGAACTCGTCTTCTGAACCAGGAGCTGCGCCGCCAGGACTAGCTAGATCCGCGACGCCTCGCCGTTGCTTCTCATCTTCGGCTGGTCTTTAATTTGTCTCGGTAAGTTTAAGATGGGTCGCCGAAAAATAGATCTACGATTGAGGAACTGGCCGCCGGAACTCTCGGTGCTGGACTCGCCGGAGAACCCGAGTCGCGGTGCACGGACTTTGTGTTCAGCAGAGATTGTCGGAAAACTCAATCCTCACCTTCAACTTTTTAAATCTCATATCTAGGTGAGAGAAGAGAGAAAAGAGAGAGAGGGTGGTGAGGAGAGAGAATTCCTTGGTTAAATGAATGATATTGGTCGACAAATACTTACATATGGAGAAACTAGAAAGGTACATTCATATTCTACCTATGAACCAGATTTTACTTCATGATTAATTTCGACGAACATTTTCCTCCGTTCACATGCGAGTATCCTTCATAAATATCCATCGTCATTACACTCTCTGTATCTCCTCTCGCTCTTTTATGCCACAACCACCGCCACCACTTTCTCTGTGTTTGCTTGTTAGCTATCTTTTATTTTCATAATTTTAGTTTATTTGATCTTATCTTTTGTTCTTTTTAATATTTACGCTTTAAAATTTTCTTTGTGTGTTTAACAAACACAAGTCCTTACTCTACAAAACGAAGTTTATTTGAGGTACAAGTCCTTTATAGATGGTTTAACATTGGAAGAAGCAATCAAAGGGCACTTCTCCTACAAGATATATATTGGAGCTGTGTGTAGTGTAGATGTAAGCCACATATCTGCTTATAAAAGATGAAAAGTATCCTTATTTGAGTTTTTGTGAATGTTCTTTTCAACCATGCCTACACTCAAAGTGGATGCATTGTGTTCACTCCAGTGGAGAAGGAGCTGGGTTTTGATATTGTGAGAGTTTAATAATCTTTTCACGACTCTTGGATTTGGTTAATGTTTTTTCTTACTTGATTATATTTTTTCTTCGGGATATAATAGACTACGATGGCGTATGAGACTTGCTCTGGAGACGATGTTTGCTCCAATTGTTGATCTTTAATGACAGTTGCTATAAAAATATTTAGGTAAGAATTAGCGCTATTAAATCATTGTTTTCACGGATCGATACACATTACATGATTTTAAAAATAAAACTTAAATATGGGAGTATTAAATTTTAGTATTAGTAATTCTAATTCTAATTTAAAATATATCATGAGATTATGGATTACTAATTGAAGAATACATTTATAAATTAGTCTATTTTCCATACATTTTATTGTTGAGATTTGAATTCTAAATTCATTTTTCTTTCATATTTTTTTTGTTTTTCTCTCTTTACGATTTTTTACATTAATTAAATTTAAAAAATAATAATAACCATAAGTGAAAAATTATAGAAAAATAACTTATTCGATATTTATATAATATGTTACAGATAAGTGTTATAAACTAAATTACTTTTTTATGATTAACCAACTTTTTTACAATATTATTCTTCCTCAATCGAAGAAATTTATTTTTTAGATTCATTATTATATCTGAATATTTTTCATATCTTTTTGTAATTTTCTATTTTTACTATTTTATTTTAAAATTATTTTATATAGTATGACGGGATAAATGTATTTTTAATATCTATAATAACGGATATGATTGTTACTTTCAGAATCATGAGTTAGTGATTTTGAATATATATTTTTCTCTCTTATAAATTTTTTATTTTCAAAATAAAATATTATGAGTAAGAATTAGTGGTTTTGGATATGTTTTTTACGAATCGATATACAAAATTTAGTTATTAATAATAATAATTTAAAAGATATTATAAAGAAGTCATCAAAATATTGTGCCAATTGGGCTTGACATAATTGTTTGGATTATTAAATTATGCTCAAATAAGGTCATCTTTAAACCCAAATTTATTTGTGAAATATAATTTGTGCAACTAATTCTAAATCTAATTTATAACTTCTTAATTTTAAAATAAATACTATAATATAATAAGTATATAATATAATGAAACCAAAATAAAACTATGAATTAAATACAACACTAAAAATAAAACACATTATATACCAATAATTACCAATACAATTCAAATTAAATAAAATATAAAATAAAAATTTTAGTTATTATCTTACAATGACAATTATTTAAGTAACCAATAAAAAATCTAATGACATTTTAAATATCTAAAATACAAATACAATTAAATATAGGGGAATTCTCAAAAATAGCACAAAAAACTAAGTTTATTCCAAAAATACCACACACTCCCAAAAGTTCCAAAATTACCATTTTTTCTAAAAATACCACAAAAATATTTTTGTTCCAAAAATACCACAAAATTTGAAATAACTAAAAAACTTCAAATTTAGACCCTAAAACCCCAAAATCAAACCCTACCCCTTCAAAACTAAACCCTAAACTCTATGTAGTGAACCCAAACCCAAAATTTTAAATTTAAAACTCTTAAAATTCACTTTTTATGTTTGTGGTATTTTTGGAACATTCGAGAGTGTGTGATATTTTTGAAACTTTTGGGAGTGTGTGGTAATATTGTAATTTGAACTTGTTTTAATGGTGTTTCAAGGAATTTCTCTTAAATATAAGACTTTAAGTACTAAAATTTATGATATTATAGATTCTAATATACCATACACATTAAATATTAAATGGAATATAACACATATATTTACTTGATAACTTAATAACATTTTAAAAATTAATTTAATTTAATTTTAATTTATATTCTAATCTTAAATAACACACTTATAAAAATATATTTAAAATAATAAAACAACAAAAACTAAAAATTACAAATAAATTATTTCCCCGCGCATAGCACGGGTCAGTAACTAGTATATATATATATATATATATATATATATATATATATATTTGGATGTCAAGGTGATTTTTTTTATTCTCGAATCAATTGTTTATATAAATAAATTTTCTACAATTCAAAATTTTGGTAATTTGTACATGTTATGGCAAAAAAAATCGGAGATCAAAATCTATTAATTTTTTGGAGATTGATATATAAATGTAAGTTAAATGTTAATTTATTTGACACAATGCCAGATTGGCATCACGTTTTTGAATCAATTACGTTATATTGTCGATGATTCAATGCCCATCAAACATATTGACACACGTGTGACATTGATTTAGTAACTACTTAACAACATTACGTTCCAACACTTGAAAATGAAGAGTTTATTTGTTATTATTTTTATTTTATTTTAGCGTGGAGTACGCGTTTTTTCCCAAAAAATTGTCGTTTTATTAATGACAATAAAAAAATACATCGTTTTGAATAATAGAAGAACAATAATCGAAGATAAAACTATCTAACTATGAATGTAAAGCAAATCATGATAAAGAATCAGCACATGAATTTGAAAAACGAGGAATATATTGCAACTCAAACGCATCAAAGCTCTTCTTCCATCTAAAGATTTCATCTCTGATGAACTCGAGTCTCAAATTTCTTTGATGAGAAGTAAGAGCTTGAATTAATGGTAAATTATCGCTTTCAAAGATACGGTACCCAAGTGACCAGGTACATTGAATTCCCCATAGCAATATAGTGGCTTTAGCCTCTTCAATATTTGGTATGCCTTCAAACTTACCATACCCACAATGTAATACAGAACTAGAACAGTCTCTGATGATCCATCCAAGTCCGGCAAGAGGGCTTCTGTTGGGGCACTGACATTAAGGTTGATTTGGACAAAAGAACCGGGAGGTGATTGCCAAGAAACAACATCATTAGACTTGATATGAATGTCGGATCTAAGAACGGATTCATGCCAAGCACACGGATCAGAGTAAGATAGTGACCAACTAATGTGAGGTGAGATCGATTTATGTTGAAAAATAAGAGTATTTATGACTTTTCAAAGTCGCCATATGACAAAAATCAGTATCAAGTAAGGAAGAGGATCTCCTTGGGATTGTTGTAATTGCAGTAATAATGAGATTAAATGAGAAGTAACCGTTGATCCATTTCTCATAAGAATTGCAACATTAAATCTTGAGAGACACCAAACTCCCAGAGCATAAGGACATTCAAATAGAAGGTGAAATCGGTTTTCATAGCAGCACCGCAACGAATACACTCTTGTGAGACAAAACCGCTAGAGATCCTGATCCCATGCACCAAAGGAAATGTCTCAGTTTTGGTGGAAATTCTAGATTTCCATATTAAGACTGATAACTCTTGTGATATAGGAATCATTGTATCAGCCTGTATAGAAGATGAAACAGAAGCTCGATATCCAGAATGTACATTGTAAAGACCATCTCGTGAAAAACGACAGTAGAAAGTATTTATTTCCGGTTGACGGGGAAGAAAAATGTTTCGGATGAAATTGTGGTGTGATGGATGTATATAGGTAGATAAAACAATCTCATTCCAATGCTAGTAAGGCTGATGTGTGATTAAATCACTTACTTTAAGAAATCGAAAGAGCTCATTTGTAAGAAGAGGATGTCGTGTTGGCCAACAAGGTAACCAATTAGAGTCTGATAAGGAAGTTTTGATTCCATTACCAATACGTTTGAGTAAGCCTGTTTGCAGTAAGTCAGAACCAAAAAGAAGCGATTGCCAAGCATAAGACGAACCAATGTTTGGAGTAGCCTCAAGTAAATCAACATGAAGAAAGTAACGATGTTTTATTAGTGATGTGATCCCGGGTTATCAACTCCAAAGCAAAGGCACTCCTAAGGCAATGATGTGATACATGAGGGTATGTGATGAATGAATGGTGCTGGAAAGTGACTAATATCCAACGGATAGGTGGGATTGATAAGAGAATGATGCCGAGATGATGATGATGAATGCGGCAAAGAGGTTGGACATAAACTAATGTTGATGAACCGATGGATGAAGGTATGAGATGGAGATGGATTCGACTCAGAAGTGTGATGGTAAACACTCTTCATGGTTTGAATTCACTCTTGTAATCACAAGGGATTATAAGGTGATAACTTGATCGATGAACAAGCTGGGTGAGACACTTTGATCTCTCAAGAACATATTACGTTCTTTGTTTTCTCTCAATAATTTTGTTGTGCCTTAGACAAAGGAGCTAAGGCTCTCACTAATAGTGTTTTAGGTAAAAATTAAGAGACAACAAAGTGTCCAATGAAAACAAAAAGACTTCTTAATAAAAAATGAGGCGTCTAACTTATTTCTAATTCTAAAAACAGCAAGGCGTCCCTTCCTAAACGGAAACTAATTGGTGTGCCAATAAATCTAGTGCAGAAGTCGATGTGCCTTGCATGTTATTCCCTCTTTAAGATCACTTAGACAACTCGGGGTAGCAATGACCTTGCCTCCTTAAAAACCTTGGCAAAGAACTTCCTAACTACCAAAATCCCTGCCAAGGAAAAGAGTACAAGATCATTACCAAAGTTACCTAGTGAATGTTACCGATTCTTCAATCTTCAAGGATGAGATGTTGAATATATCTGCTTTAACCTCCTTTTGGTTGACATATGCGCTGGTGATGAGTGAATGAGCTTCTTTCGATAATTCCTTAGCTCTTGAATGTGTTATCCTTCCAGCTATCTCTGACTCTTCCTCTTCAGAGCTTCCCATGATCACATCATTCTCTCCATCTTGAAAAGGATTTGTCCTTAAATCTATATCTGCAACATAAGGAATTAAATCAGAAACATGGAAAGCATCAGATATATTGTACGTCCCTTTAAGGTTAATCCGGTAGGCGTTGTTGTTGATTCTCTTGATGATCGAACGGTCCATCTATTCTTGGCATGATTTTGTTCTTTCTTTCAGATGAGAATCGGTCCTTCCTTAGATATATCCACACCAAATCGCCTCTTCCAAGATCAGCTCCTTCCTTCCCTTGTTGGCGTATTCCTCATATTGTCTTGTTTTCTTCTCGATGTTCTCCTTTGCCTTCTCATAAATCTTCAGAACTTGTACAGCCCTATTCCTGCCATCCAAACTTATCCTTTCTTTCAAAGGCAAAGCGATCAAATCTAGCGGAGAAGTGGGGTTAAAACTGTAAACAATTTCAAAGGGAGAATAAAGGGTAGAGGAATGCTTAGTGTGATTGAAAGAAAACTCGATATGTGGCAGACATGATTCCCACGATTTTAAGTTGATTTTCACCATCGTCCGAAACAATGTAGATAAAGATTTGTTCACCACTTTGGTTTGTCCATCGATTTGTGGATGAAAAGTTGTTGAGAAAGAAAGCTTCGTTCCCAACTTAGCCCATAAAGTTCGCCAGAAGTGGCTCAAAAACTTGGTATCTCGGTCTGAGACTATCACTTGCGGCATTCCATGAATCCTCACTACGTCTTTAAAGGACAAGTCTGCGACTTTGAAAATGTCATCAGTTTTGTGGCTGGCTATGAATTGAGCCATCTTGCTAAACCTGTCTACAACAACAAAGATAGAATTTCGACCGTTCTTGGTTCGAGGTAAGCCAATAACAAAATCCATAGATATTTCTGTCCAAGGGTGAGATGGAATAGGTAAAGGAGTGTAAAAACCGTGAGGTTTCACCTTACTCTTTTCTTGTTTACAGATAGCACACCTTGAACAAAAATTTTCGACTTATTTATTCATGTCAGGCCAATAGAAGTGTCCTTGAAGGTCAAGCAACGTTTTGGTGACGCCAAACTGACCAGAAAGTCCGCTTGCATGTGCTTCTCTGACTAGCAACTCTCGGATGGATTCGCTAGGTATGCACAATCGATTACAGAAGAACAAATATCCATCATGTCTATAAAATTTTCCAAAAGAAAACTTAGAGCACTTAGCATAATTCTCAGCGAAATCCGAATCAAATTCATATAAGTCCTTTATGTGCTCAAAACCGATTAGCTTAGAAGTTAGAGTAGAGATAAGAGTGTACCTCCGGGATAATTCGTCGGCAACGACATTATCCTTACTTTTCTTGTACTTAAAAACGTAGGAAAATGTCTCTATGAACTCCATCCATCTTCCATGTCGTTTGTTATGTTTCTGTTTCCCCTTCAAATGTTTCAGAGATTCATGATCGGTTTGAATCACGAATTCCTTAGGCCACAAGTAGTGCTGCCACGTCTGAAGTGTCCTCACCAGAGCATACAACTCCTTGTCGTATGTTGGATAGTTCATAGTTGATCCTCCTAACTTTTCACTGAAGTAGGCGACTGGTCTCTTATCCTGCATCAAAACTGCACCAATACCAACATCATACGCATCACATTCAATTTCAAAAGTCTTTACAAAGTCAGGAAGTACAAGAAGAGGAGAATCGAAAAGCTTCTCATTTAGTGCTATAAAAGCTCTTGAGCTTCTCCCCATTGAAATCTGACATTCTTTTTGATGATTTTGGTTAAGAGAGCAGAAATGGTGCTGAAGTCCCTCATAAATCTCCTGTAGAAGCTGGCAAGTCCATGAAAGCTACGAACTTCTCCTACGTTTCTAGGACTCGGCCACTCCTTGATTACTTTTATCTTTTCTTCATCAACTTTCACACCATTTGCACTTACTACAAATCCTAAAAAGACAATTTCGTTAGTGCAAAAAGAACACTTAGATAAATTAGCAAAAAGAGATTGAGATCGAAGAACATCAAGAACTGATCTGATGTGGTCTAGATGTTCCTCCAAACCTTTACTGTAGATTAGGATGTCGTCAAAATACACCACCACAAATACGCATATTAATGTTGTCAAGGCATGATTCATAAAACGCATGAAAGTGCTTGGTGCATTGGTGAGACCGAAGGGCATGACCAGCCACTCATACAAGCCTTGCTTCATCTTGAATGCGATCTTCCACTCGTCTCCTTCCTTCATTATGATATGGTGATAGCCACTCTTCAAGTCTATCTTTGAATAGATTGTTGAACCTCTCAATTAATCCAGCATATCGTCAAGACGTGGAATAGGGTGCCGGTACTTCATGGTGATGTTGTTGATGGCGCGAAAGTCTATGCACATCCTACGAAAGTATACCTAGTGAATGTTATCGGGTTCTTCAAACTTTAAGGATGATGGGTTGAATATATCTGCTTCAACCTCCTTTTGATTGACATATACGCTGGTGATGAGTGAATGAGTTTCTTTCGCCAATTCCTTAGCTCTTGAACATGTTATCCTTCCAGCTATCTCTGGCTCTTCCTCTTCAGAGCTTCTCATGATCACATCAAATTGTCGATAAAGAAAACAATCAGGCTAAGTATAGAGCTTCCAAACCCGATTCACAAGTAAATCTTGGTTGAATTGGTGAAGATCCCAGAAACCTAAACCACCATCATGCGTAGATCTAGCTAGTCGTTTCCATGAAAACCAAGATATTTTACGCCTATGATTTGAAGTTCCCCGCCAAAATCTTGCTAACAGTGTATCAGTGTCATGACATATTGCTAAAGGCAATTGGAAGCAATTCATTGAATAGATAGGAAGTAATTGGTGAAGATCCCAGAAACCTAAACCACCATCATGCGTAGATCTAGCTAGTCGTTTCCATGAAAACCAAGATATTTTACGCCTATGATTTGAAGTTCCCCGCCAAAATCTTGCTAACAGTGTATCAGTGTCATGACATATTGCTAAAGGCAATTGGAAGCAATTCATTGAATAGATAGGAAGTAATTGGTGAAGATCCCAGAAACCTAAACCACCATCATGCGTAGATCTAGCTAGTCGTTTCCATGAAAACCAAGATATTTTACGCCTATGATTTGAAGTTCCCCGCCAAAATCTTGCTAACAGTGTATCAATGTCATGACATATTGCTAAAGGAAATTGGAAGCAATTCATTGAATAGATAGGTATTGTCGAAGCTACCGATTTGATGAGAGTTTCCTTACCCGCATTGGAGAGAAATCGAGATTGCCAACCAGATATTTTGTGACGAACTATGGTGCTAATATAGTTAACATAGTCGTTCTATTATGTGAAAACTTTTTTGGAAGACCAAGATATTTTCCTCCACCACCCATTTTTGTAATTCCTAGAGAACTTTGAATAGTTTGTCGAATATGATGGAAAACATTTGATCCAAACGTAATTGTGGATTTTGATAAATTAATCAATTAACCAAAAGCATGTTCATAACCTTTGAATATTCGTAGTAGCTCAATACAATTAGATTGATCAGCTTTGACAAAAAATAGAGAATCATCAGTGAAACGTGGATGTGATATTTTTGGACCACCGTGGCTAATACGAAGATATTGCAGTTGACGAGTAAGTTGGGCCTGAGTTATAATAGAGGCGAGAACATCATTTGTGAGTATAAACAAATACGAAGAAAGATGATCACCCTGCCTCAAGCCTCGTTCCTGTCAAAAATGATGATACAGGCTTCCATTGACTAAAACCGAATAAGAAACTGAATTGATGCAATGCATAATTCTATCTATCCAAGTGGAATGAAAATGTTTTCTTTCCAATACCAAACGCAAAAAATTTCATTCAAGCCGATCATATGTTTTGCTGATATCCGTTTTGAGCGCCATAAACTCATTAGCGCACTTTCTTCTGGACTTTAAAGCGTGGAAAGCCTCATGGCCAATGAGAACATTGTCAGTAATAAATCGTCCAGGTGTGTAAACCGCTTGATGTTCCGAGACCATACTAGCCATTAGAGGTTTCAATCGTCCAACCAGTATTTTCGAGATAACCTTATAAGTAAAGTTGCAAAGACTGATTGGTCTAAAATCTTGAATGGTGATAGGATTGGCAATCTTAAGAATGAAACATATGTTTGAATGATTAGATCCAAAAGATAATGTTCCGTGTTGAAAGAAATTATGTACCTCGGTAACTAAGTAACTAAGTCTGTACATATCAGCTCCCAATATTTTTGGAAAAATAGCGATTTAAAACTCCATGAGCTTTGGAGTAAGCTTTTTCTTATTCATTATCTTTTTAGTTTGTTTGTTTATTATTAACAAAGTGAAAATTAAAAAAAAAATCGACGTGAGAATGGAAATAGAATACACCTTACTATATTCTAACTAAAATTTAAAATAAATTATAAAATTGGAAAGATATATTATTTCATAATATCTTTAAAAATCCTATATATACCAACCTCTCAAAAGACTTCTTCACTTCACAATTGATTTCCAAAATGCGAAAAAGTAGAGGTAAGATTTGCTTTCTTCTTAAATTATGCTTCTTTCTTAATTATACATAATATTATATATATATATATATATATTAGTTTATATGTTATTTTTATTGTTGGTCATCATTAGATTAATTATAAGAAACAATGTTTCAATTGTTCTACTTTATATCGTCTTATTTTTAAAATTCTAGTGAATTTCATAATAAAGTGCTATATAAAATAAATTTTGATTCTCATGTGAATTAGTATAAAAAATTTAGTATTATCTTAAACATAATGAAAATACCAAACGTTAAGTATTCTTAAAATTTGTAGTAAATAATTTAAAATATATTTTTTGTATGAAAAATGTTAAACGATAGTATTTTTTGAACGATAGTGAATGCTACTAGATTTTTGTGTAAAAAAATGAATGCTACTAGTCTTTATTTTTTCTTAAATGCTAATAACAACGCGTAGCATATTTTTTCAAGAATACTTTACATTTTTTTCTTATATAAAAATATGTGTATTAACCAAAAATCATCTTTAGAAAATTTTTGATTATGGTGATAAGGAATGTAATTATGTATACGTTCAGATTCTGATTATGGTGGTATGGAAAATTTTATTTCAGTGAAACTATTCTAGTTTTCATAAGATAAATTATATATACGATATATGCGAAGAAAATAGCAATAATAATGTATACAATCAAATTTTCATGTAGATTGTAGCTATTCTATCATCTCTAATTGAGTTATTAATAGAAAATTAATTATTCAATCTATGCTGATTCAACATAAGTTTCTTCACAACTTTCACATGAGGTAATTTTTGTAATCTATTTACGTTATAGTTTTGTAAAGATTTTTTTATATTCATTTTTAAAAATACGTATTATATGTTTAGCCAAAGTTTTATTGGATTTACCAATTGAGTCATGGATTGTTGCAATTATGCAATGACCAAAGAGATAAAGATCATTGGTAGAGTACATGTCTTGATAAAATCGGTAGATAGAGCAATCAAGCAGAATTTTTGAAACTTTTTGGTTTGGATTTTCCGTGACTTAAATTTAAGCATCGACTTGATCTTTTGAAAAAACAATATATTGTGTAAAAATGCCTCATACAAAAAGCTACTAGAATGGGTTTTATTGATTTTGGAGAGCTGTATATGTCAGCTAATTGGTGGAACGAATTAATAAGAGTAAGTAATAATAAAAATATTTAAAATTCTAAGTTAAAAATGTTAGTATGTTGTTACTTATACTCATATTTTAAATTTTATTTTTACATTTTAGAGTTGTTTAGAAGCACCTAAGTTAAGAACAAATTCTCTACAAAACATTCCTCTTATCATTGTATGTAACGAAATTGATATGAACTATTACAATTGTTGTATTGAAATTACAGTATACAAATATCTTTTTTTGTTAAAAGTATGCAAGTATTAAATAGTAGTATATATATTTATTAATTCACTACCAATCAATTGATCCAGTCAGTTAAGCGCAATCGTTAATGATGTGTTTTTGAATTCGATTTATGGTGGTCCTAAGTCTAGAGCGATATTAGAGTTTTCATCCAAAATTCTCATGTAAATTCAAAGAAAAAGTTTTAAATAGTAAAAACTATACTCTTCAAAAGTATATATTTATTAAATTCACAACCATTTCAGAAAATATATATTTTACTTTGTGAAAACTCGTTTGATGTATGAATTTAAATGAATTCAAAAATTATTAAAGATCATGTGGAATATGACTAGCCAAATAGGATTTAATTAAAATTAAAAATATGTGTAAAAATATGGAAACATCTTATATTTAGAAAGAGAGAATTTTTCCTTAAACATCTTTATATTTCCAAACAAATGGAGGGCATGATTGGTAATGACTATAGTAGTTTTTGTTATAAAATTTTGGCTATAGAGATTTTGGCAATAAGAACTAAGAGTTTTTTTAAATAGTAATAAAAGTCTGATTGGTAATCAAAACTGTAAAGGCTGTGACTGCTAATTTTAATGATAAAAATATATATTAAAATAATATTATATCATATTTATAATTAAATATTGACAAAAAAAAATTTTACACACTATTATTTTTTATGTATGTTCAAAATTATTAAATTATTATTGATTTTAAATGAAAATTATATATATATATATATATATAATTTATTCAAGGAAAAAATTCACAAAAACTATTGAACATAATTCAAATTATTAACTAAATAAAATAGTTAACTCCGATTAGCTCACATAGCGTTAGCAATTTCGTCACAGATACCTTCCATTTATTGTCTTGAACTAACATTTGGTTCCACCGCATTTTACGAGTCTTCTTCATTTGGATAATTTTTGTTTTTATTTTAAATATTATTTTTTGTTTAATTTTTATTTATAATTTATTCAATTAATATGATATAAATATAAGATAAAATAGATCTAAAAAATGAAAATAAAACAAACTATATATATATATATTTATAATAAAGATTACATAATTTGGTTAAAAGAAGAAGAACATATTTAATTGTTTAAAGTTAAGAAAAAATTAAAGTTTACCAAAAGCTAGCCATATATGACTTTTAAAAATAAAGAAAGAACAAAAGTTGGCTTCTATGGCTTTTATCACAAAATAGATATAAAAGCTTGAGTGGATAAAATGTGGATTCAAAGGCTTGTAAAAAAATTCAAGCCAAAAAACCATATACCAATCACCACGAGTATAGTAACGTGATAGATTATTTACTATGTTGGTGTAAATATCATTATTCTTTTTTACCTTTCATGGGAAAAGGGTTAATTCATACCCGAACAATTCGTATCGTGCTTTTTTATAACTGAACTTTAGGCCAGTGCCTAAACCTTCCTAAACTCTTGTTTTAAGATTATTTTGATCATAAACATTATTAACAATGCTAAAATCCGTATCACATTTAACACCGTTTAACATACCGTTAACTGGTAGAAAAAATGTCAATTCATACCTCAACTATATACATTGTGCCGTTTTATACATGAACTATATATTATATTATATTTTCTTTCTTCTATTTAAAATATTTTTATGAAAATTTTATTTTATTTCAAATTTCTTTGCTAAAATTTAAAATTATTACCATCCCTAAAATAGAATATAATTGTATGATTATTTATATTAGCTTTTCAACATTACATTACAAATATTACAAATAATATTTTCACAGAAAAATCCAACATAGCTGCCATAAAACTCACAGTAGGAACATTACCATTAAACTAAAGACATTCAAAAAAGTAATTTTATTTAATAACGATCTTATGAAAAATAAGTTAACTATAACTTGTGTTTTATTATTTGATATGAAAACATAGCAAATAACCATTAAAGTATAATAAAAAGAGCATATATTTTCATGATATTGGAGATGGAAATGCAAATGTACTATTTTGTTAGCTATTGAAAAATAACAAGATTGTTGCTCAATTTATACTTTGACCAAATCCATATTGTGATTTTGACTATATATTGTGTCTGTGAATATCTTTCATGTTTTTTTTTGTAAATAGAATTCCAGTTTAGTATGGAAAAAATTATTAAGATATCTCTATAAATGATTTTAATTCAATTTTATCTTCAGGTCAATGGATAATAATATATCATATATGGTATTATATAATCAGAGTTTAATTTTAACAAATTTTAAGAGATTCAATACTAACTTGTACAAGACCATTTAAATATGAAGATTATGTTTAAATGTATGTTTAAAAAAATTTTTTGGCAAATAATCATCTTTTTAATCCTTCTTAGAAACTCTTCCATAGTTTCAATTATTCTGTAAATTTAATTGCAAAAACATAATCACAATTTTCATATTGTTAGATCACCATTCAAACCACATCAAATACACATCCAATAAATATAAAAACATTTTATATAAGTGAAATATTATTGTCACATTACAAAAAACGGTGTATAAAACGGCACCTCATATATAGTTTGAGTATGAATTGACACTTTTTCTAATCGGTTAACGGTATTTAAACGGTGTTAAACGTAATATCTATTTTAGCACTGTTAATAATGTTTATGATCAAAATAATATAAAAATAAGAGTTTATGAAGGTTTAAGCACTTCAAGTTGTTATGTTTTGTTTGTTTTACCAAAACTCATTGAATGAAATGTTTTACTATTCTTTCAACAGTTCGTTGTTGTATAAAACATCAATGTCATGTAAAACGCTTAAACTTTGATAATGAGTATTAAAATTTACATTTATATATTACTTTACACTCTTATGTTGTTTTTACGGCACCTTCTGTTTACATTGATACTGGTTTGTATAAATTCGCTCTCCCCTATATTACATAATAAAATAATGTCTATTCTAATACTAGAGAAAAAAACTCAAACCAGAATGGTAAAATCTACACGAAAATATTCATTTTCACAGAACAAAAATTAAGAAGGAAAAAAAAGAGTTTAACCCAAAACAAATTAAGAGAAAAAGAGAAATTTTCACAAAACCAAAAGTAGATGAAAGACAACAGTAAATGAATATATAAGACAGTAATAAACTAAATTAACTGTTAGATTAGAGGCTTCAAAAGAACTCAAAACCTACATGAATCCGTAAAAGAAAATTAATAAAACCAAAATAAAAAATCTATAGTTTATGACTTTATGTAAACATTGTAAGAAGTCCATCATCTATTATCCTCTTATAGATTATCTAATCTTACAATTTTATCTGAAAATGCTAACAAATGGCCCTTGAGGATAATTTTAATGTGGTAGAAGAAGAAGAAGAAGTTTTGCAACTGTACAAGAGACTTTGTTTCCTCAAAGTCAATTTCCATAAGCTCATAGAGATACATACCTGCATCAGAGCCACAAGGGTAATAGAGTTTATGTGAATTCAGTGAACCAATCGCTCGAGCTCCATATACTCAAATCAGATAGCGCGAAAACAAAGCCATACAGGATCCAACTATAAAGAGATTCCTCACCTGATTTGAGTCTGAGAATGGAGAAGTGTTTCAGTTGAAGGAATCTGTGGAAAAAAGAAGAAAATGTGTCGATGTTGCGGGTGGTTGCTATAGTGCACTTAGCAGTGCAAGAAACTCTGTCTGATCCTCAGCTTCCCTAACTATCTGTAAGTCAGTTGCACACAATATAAGAACCACGCAGAACCTACACGCTAGCGATTTTCAGGTTGAAACAATGCAAACATTTAGGGGTGGACATTCGGTTTATTCTGTTTTTTAGGTTCAGTTTATTCGGTTTTCGGTTTTGAGGTTTTTTTTTCTTTTTTGCCAAATTAAATAAAAGTTCGGTTTGGCACTAGGTTTGTTTGGTTCAGTTTTTTCGGTTTAAAAATCTTTATTTCGGTTAATTTTCAGTTTATTTTCGGTTAATTTTAGCAAGTTTGGTTCGGTTAACATAGTATAACATAAAATATTGCCAAACCGAACTGAAAACCGAACTAACTTAAAACTTTTTGCCGAATTAACCGAACTAAATTAGGGTGGGTTCACTTTAAATGCCTAGCCCTATAAAAAAGTAGTAAAGCTATTACCTTCACAGGGGTATCTTTAGGCAACTCCATCTGAGACAAAATGGTTTCACCAATCTCTACCCAATCAAGATTCTCCAGAGTGTCCACGGTTTCGTTGCTATCTAACAGAGAACTGTTCTTATCAAAACAGAACGCCTTTCCTATCCAAATGTACAACATCCAACTACGGGTTTCTCCTACATCATCACTTGGCAATGAAATTGCTATAACAGATTCTGAATCTAAGTTAGCTCTATTCAGTTCTGTAATCATCTCCATACTTGGCCACCTACATGCTAAAGGCTGGCCCAAATCACCACTTCCTGATTCATCTTTCTCAGAGGAAATCTTTTCCTTCTGTGGCAATTCTTGTTCTACATTTCTATCAGAAGGTACTGTCCCTTTGCATTCACTTAATGGATTTAGATTACCATCTCTAACACCTTCCAAATCGAAGACAATGTCATTGCTATCATCAGGCGGTATAGTGAAACTAGTCGTGCCTCTGTTGGGGGGATCAGTAAAACCTGGAAGCTTGAAAGACCCTTTCAGATTGCCTCTACGTTCTGCAAGAGAAGGCGAAGCCTTTCTATTTGGTGATGGCTCTATATTGACACCACGAGATTCTTTAGGAGACGATTGAGAAGAATGGAGAGATAACGTGGAAAAGTTGGGCAATTTCAAAGAAGGTGGAATACATGAAGGTCTTAAAGACGAGAGCCCCGAAGTCCTTGAATTTGTTGTGTATCCAGAATCGGAAGAGTGAAAAGGAGATGAAGCAGATGATGATGAAGGTGAGCCTGATGCATGTACAATCATCATAGAATCAGAATAGACCCTGGAAAGCGGCGTTTTGGAGACAGGACGGAAACCCTTTTCAAACCTTGATGCAAACTTGCATTTCAGTGAACTCCAACTGTTTTCCCTTTCAGGAAGATGAGTCTCGTGTTCGTTGTTTGATGATGCTAGAGTTGGCACAAAACCTCCCTCAATTGCTTTCTGGAAAATCTCAAACTCCAGATCATATGCATCGACCTTTCTCTCACCTGGTTGAATTTTAACAAGAGAGTCCCCAATCATCGGCAAAATACTTGAAAAAGCATCCCAGTAATAAGTAGGCTCCTCGCCTTCTCTAACCACCATAATCGGTGCTTCAACTTTCTCATATCGAGCAATCTGACAAACAGCAGCTTTTGCGTCTCTTTCCATTATAGTTTCGCATTGCCTACCAACCCAAATGTAAATCGCAGAAGGTAACTGAATGATGAATGCACCTCTTGAATCCAGAGAAGACGGACATGGATCATTCAATAGCTTTGGAACAAGATGCATAGGATCATAAGGAGAGTGTGGAGACATTTTGTACATTCTAAGTAAAGAAGTAGGACTAAGCGGAAACGCATGAACCCTCTTTTGGCATTGCAACAATTGGCAAGCAAAGCCCATGTTAGGATCAGCAATACTTCTAGCAGACTTCACATACTGAAATGCATCATCAAAACTCTGCCCTTCTCTCCACATCAGATATGCTATTACCAATGAAGTAGACCGTGAAACCCCTTGACAACAATGAACAAAGATCCTTCCACTCTGCTCCCTAACATCTTCAAAGTAATCAAACACGTCATAAAGTATACTAGTTATATCCTCTGATGGACTATCTTGTAACCATAATGACCGGTAACAAAAATCAGACTTGAAATATTCCGGACAGATAAAACCGACACAGTTCAAGATGTGTGTGATTCCATTCTTCTTCAATATGTTCTTGTCTTTCGCCACAGCATCTCCGCCCACATATATATGATCAGCGACTTTTGAACATTCTTTATCAAAGTAAGCAATCTTCTCCCTTTTAGCTAGACCAGAAGTCTTATCAGGGACTCGCTGCTGCGTTGATGATAAATCAAGTTTCAATCTCTCCCCGGTTTTGTTCCCGCTAGGTGTAGGTGGATGAGGCCACTCACCTACATCATCCGAGCCTGCCTTAGGCCACTCATCTAAGCTCCTTCTGGAAATAGAAAGAGGTTGCAGTGGTGGCAAACAAGCTCTAGCCTTACTGTTGTGATGCGAACGAGGTGTTAAAGGAGCAACCGGGCATCTTCCACTCGACTCAGAACTATTAGCACACGAAATGTTCAGATTTTGCTCGACGCTCTGGGACGCAGTACGTGAAGCAGACCAAGAAGCAGATCGCCAAAACATTCTCTTTGAACCAGGAGGAGGAGGAGTCTCATCATTCCCCATCCCATCCTCTCTTCCCACCATTCAATCTTTATCTCAGATTACAAACACAAAGACTTCACTTTTATCCCCAAAAAATCTAACTATTCCTACAACATTTACTGTAACCTAAAATAACTGATATCTCCTTCTTCCATAGTCTCTTTAACTTCAGTTATAGCTTAACTCCACATATGGTTTAACAATAACCATTAAGCTCCCAGGAATCCATCAGTCTATGCCAACTAAAACCCTAAAAACTTACCAAATTAGGGCCCAGTATCAGATCAATCACGAATTAGTCAAACTGCAGAATAAGAAAACACACACAATCATCAGAATTAACAAATCCCACGAGAAAGAGCTAACAATAACAATACACAGCGTGTGACCAGACGATTTCAAACGATTCCAAAACCCAAAATAAAACTCAATTAAACGATAAATATCTCTATGAAAAGGTAATACAGAACCTAGAATCTTCAAAAAGAGACAAAATTTTAAACTCGTAAAAACAGAAACCTAGAATCTAATACGATGAAAAAAAAACCAAAAAGGGCTTGAGAAATTCTCCTGGGTTTTCCTCAGACGATGTTGATATGAGAGAGAAGATCAAAGATTTGGAACTTACGGAGTGAGGAAGATTGATAAAGCCGTCAAAGTTAGATCCTTTTTTTAATTTTTCTTCTGTGTAGAAGAGAGAGATTGAACGAAGAACATAAAAGAGAAAGACGAGAAGTGTGAGAAAGCAGTAACTTTTAATAAATAAATAAATCATTTTTTGGTAAATTATAAAGTATTACTATAAACGATTAGTTTAATTAATTATTTTCTCCTGATTAGCTGCACGAAATTGAATTCATATAATAAACGCGTTGAAACTTTGAAATCAATTTGTCAGCATCTCATTTATTGCTTGTCAAAAGATATTAATTTAGTAGTTTTCTCACGTTTTTAAGCTTTGCATTTAATTTCGGTTTACGTTGGATTTTAGGATAATTATTTCTCTACACATAGAAAAGGAAACGTTTTTATTGGTAGCTTGTTTACTTACCTATTGTCTATTGTGAAATGTAGTTTTCTTTATTTAATTGTATTTAATTTCATTCTTTATATATATGTAAGTAACTAATGGTCATAATTAGATTTTTTATTGACTACCATAAAAGAAAAATCTTTGAATAAAATATACCTACCATAAAAATACAAATAGTGCAAGTGTTTTTTTTTGTTATGTATGTAAGTTTTTTTCTCTCTCTTTATAGTACTTATTTTTGTTAAAAAATACTTCCAATTGAAAATATAAATTTAGTCTGAAATACGTTTACTACATCTTTAATTGAGTCAGTCAAATACATTCTATTAAAACCGAAAATATTATTGTCTAACCGACTATGGTTACGAAAACTAAAAATCATTCATATTTAGGTTACACATAAAGTAAATATAGTTTATACGCAAATATTATAATCTTTATAAACAATATATTCAGAAATTGACGTACCTAAACTTTTAGATATGTCAAATCATGACTTCCGACGTTAGTGTGGTAAAACCAAGCTCCAGGTTAGCTCAAAGCCGCTAACCACTAGCCATATATAAAGGTGGAGATACGGTTAAAGAACGAGTAAGATATTTAAGTTACAGAGAGGCTTAAAAAATTTCATTGACGGCAGTGGATAGAGAAAAATTATGCTTCTCGATGGTGTTGGTTTTTCCTGGCCGTACCATATCGATTGTCCTCTAACGTTATCTAACTGTGCAAGACCTCGTTTACCACCCAAGAATCTAAAATTTTTTGTGAGAAATAAAATTTCCCAAATGCACTTTTGTCTTTCTCCCGTGTCACCGCAATTTCGGATGAACTCGATCCATAAACACCAAGCAAGAGTAACGTTTTTCCACCTAAGCTATCATGGTATGGCGTTCAACTATCATAGTAAGACTCTCATGGTGATAGAATTGTTTTTTTATATAAACAGGTGTCTTGCATCGACAGGACGACAGTCAACATGGCGCTGAAACTTGTACATTGACACCCGTACATCGAGAGCACAGACAAGCCACGTGGGTGTTCAAATAGAATTCCACGTGATGGTTCATGGAGCGCTGCAGCCCGCATGTGAAAACCGCAGTGGCCGGAAATCGAGCCCATGTGGCGGTACTCACAGCCGTGAGTCCTTTACCACCTGAGCTAGACGCTCCGGTTTGGTGATAGAATTGTTGGAGGATCTCCAACTACAAAGCTAACGGTTGTAGTAAAAACTTTATTGTGGGAGAGTTCTCTACTTTTTATCGTATTTTCAAATTTTCTAAAGAAGAAGAAAGATAGGAAGAGAAACAAAGCCTTTGTTATTTTGTATTTTTCTAGTACTTAGACCATCTCCATTGGGAGATTTTAAAGGTTCTAAAGTTTCCAAATCTTTAAACTTGGAAAAATTAAAAAGAAATACATAATTATCTTAGAGCCGATTCTTATACAAGTATTTTTAAAAACTTTAAGGGGGTGTTATTCAACGATAAATTTTAAATCAACTCTAGTTGATTTAGAATCTAGTGTTATTTAATAGTTGATTTGAAATTTTATTTTCAAATCTAGTATTATTGGTTACAGTATTTGAAATCCATTCATTAATGGAGTTTGAAATCTAGTGTTATCCAATGAAGGATTTTAAATCAGATTTTAATATCTAGTGTTATTCAAACCACAAAAGGATTTTTAAAATCTTTGTATTTTAATGGATTTGAAATGACTTGTGGTAGAATTCTATTAACAAATATATGGATTTCAAATCCAAGGTAAAATGCAGAGATTTCTAAAATATTTCCAACTGAATCCTACAGATGTTTAAAAATCTCTGCAAATGAATCTTACAGACTTTTAAATTTTGATGATTTTAAATCTAAAGGAGTTGATTTAAAATCAGTGATTGAATAACACCCCCTAAGAAACTTTCTGAATGGTTGAATTTTTAAAATTTTTAAAAAAGTTCTCTCTCTTTGTCTATGCCAATCGACAAAATCCGACTCGATCTCTGCTTTAGTAATCTATGCAAACTACTGATCTCTGCTATGGAGAAATGTTTTTCACCTTCTTCGGTCATCCCACATTTTTTCTCTTTCAGGAATGTTGTCTTCCAATCAATTTGGAGTTACGAACCCTAGATTTAGAATTCGGATTGCTAGCTAGGGAAATATGTGATTTTGTTTCTTACCCATCCTTTATGAGTGGTTCAGTTACTCGACTCAAAGTTAATAAAATTTGGATCTCATATTCTCATTTTGTATTTTATAGCTTTTCGATGTTTGGATTTGGAAACAACATCAATAGAATTCAATGATCATAATATTTTGAGACAACATGAGAGATGCCTCATAAACTCCTTTGTAGTCATATACAATGTCTTATGATATGGTTTTATGCAGGATGTTTAAGCTTACACTTAATTATCGAATATCATGGCACAAGAACACAAGAATCAATCAAATTTAGGTGTCATGACCTCATATGAGAGAGCAAAACTTTTTCTCGGACATCCTGGATTAACAGTTTTGATGAAGCAAAAATTTAACTTTTTTTTCAAGAACCACATGGAGATTCTACAAATGGATGAAGCAAAAAAGAGGATTTTAAGGTTTTTTAGAGGAAAATAAAAATAAAAGTATTAAAATATAACTATATAAGTTATAAAAAAAACAATTTGGGTATAGTCGTGGAGGGGGTAAGTGGATGAGTGGATGATTGCAATGGATAGGTGGACTCCGACAGTGAGGCCAGATTATCTGGGAACAATGTTTTTTTTGTTCATATTCTTGGAATCCCAGATCATTATTAGCTTGAACAAACTCTTCGCTCCATAGGCGAAGATTTGAGAGAGTTGGTCGATATAGATCTGGATCGCATGAAGATATGGGTGGTTCTTGAAGCCTCTGCTCCTCTCTGCTTCATTCGTTCTCTTGAGTTCGAAAATGGAGATAAAGATTGTAGTTAAGTTCTTCTACGAAAATATGAGAAATCTATGCTCTTTCAGTAGCAGGCTCTCCCATTCATGTGATGTATGCCCTCATAAAAGGCAAGTTGGTCGGGGTCAGCAAGGCAACGTCTATCACAATGTGGACAGAGAGAATCAACGTAATCAACGTCAAGATGGTCATGGAGTAGAGCGGCAGCGCCGGGAGTACCATCAATTATCTCAGTTGGTCTCGATTATCTGAGATTTGTCAGGTTTCTTAGCGGACTATCGCAAAAGCTTCTAATGGGCAGGGACGACGACCGGTCCGATGGAATCTATTCCCCTCCAGTGAGCTTACTAACATAGCGAGTGACGTAGGTCAGGGTGAGAAAAAGCCCACTTTGGCGCCGATTCAAGCCCACCAGGCTGAGTCTAATCTTCATGAGGCCTCTTCTACTTTCCCAACAATACAAGCCCATTAGTTTGGATCAACCAAAAATTGGGTACTTGCAACTTTTGAAACATGCCCATCAGGCCCAATGGAAGGGGATAGGAATGCTATTCAAGTATCAGATTCAACTGATATATGCTTTCAACTTAACTCGAATAATGGGCCGGCCCAATAGTGTTCTAAAGTTGTCATTTCATCTAAAGTGGATAATTCTTTTCGGAATCATTTTTTGGCGCCTATAGACACATCATTAGGTATGTTTCCCTTTGAAGATATCATCTCGCCTCTCAAAGAGATGATGGATTTTGACATGAAAAGCGAAGATGTTAATTCACATAAAGGTAAATTTTCCAAAATGTTAACCCCAAAGAAAAAGATAGGGCATTCACCCTTAAGAGTTTCCAAGGCAGTAAAAAAGGCTACACATCTTTTGGGAGTTGAAGATATAGGCGATACAACTCTCCCGCCTATACTTGAAGCGGTCCCTGAAGAAGGGAGCAAGACGGGAATTTCTGAAAGCAAGAAACCACTAGGAAAGGAATAGATAATTCTAAGTTGGTACTACCAAGGAGCGGGTAGCTTCTTGGCGGTTAGCGCCTACGAGAGTTTCGGCGTACAATATTCATGGGGCTACTTTTTTGATGGAAACCAAGCAACCGAGTTCTTTTCTTCAGGATCTATAAGCCCATTTAGGCTACAATTTTCTTTTTACCATTGACCCTTCTGGTCGTAGTGGAGGTCTAGCTCTTTTAGCCCTATCTTATTTTAACTTTAAAGTTTTTTTTTCTTTTCAATAAAAATGTAATCGATGTAATGCTTACAATTCATGGTAATAAAGATTTTATGTATTTCGTTTACAGTGACCTTGTTATTTTTAGCATGAATTAGTTTCGGGACGTCTAAAACGAATCAACACAAATCGAAAAGGACCTTGGGCGATGGTTAGTGATTTTAATGAAATTATTGATAATATTGAAAAACAAGGTGGTAGGATAATACCAGAGTCTTCATTTCTTGATTTCAGATTGATGCGAGAATGTTGTAGGATGATAGATTTCCCTTTCACGAGGAGTTCCTTTTCATGGGTCGGTCGAAGGGGGCGTAACACAGTACGATGTCGATTATATAGAGCAATAGGGAATGAAGATTGGCATGATCTCTTTTTCCTATCGCACCTTGAATACCTAAAATTCTTGGGCTCGGATCATCGAAATTTGCTTATTTCCCTTGATAATCACCATTACCTGGGATCGAATCAATTTCAGTTTGATAAACATTGGCTTACCAAGCTGAAATCTGAGAATGTGGTCAAAGAGGGATGGTCTCGAACTGATTTCAGACCAATGACCAGGATTCAAAATCGCATTAAAAACTACCGGGGACATATATGTCGTTGGAGGTGAGATGAACAATTTAACTCCTCACTGAATTTTAAATCGTTGAAAATTCAGATTGATCATGCCCATTGATGTGATCCCGGGTTATCAACTCCAAAGCAAATGCATTCCAATGGCAATGATATGATTTGATGGTGATGAATGAATGGTGATGATAACACTTGAATGATGATGCAGCAAATGTGAGTGATAGAGAAAGGTTAATGCCGATGAGATGATGATGGATGAATGATCAACAAAACCAAAACCAGAAACAAAGTGATGATGATGTCGTGAGTGAAGGTAAAGGTGAGGGTGATTATCAACTCAAAGTGTGATTGATTACACCTTGATGGTTTGTATTCTCACTTGGAATCACTTGGATTGTAATGAGAAGGACTTGATCAAAGAACAAGTTGATTGAGATGATTTGATCTCTCAAGAACACAACGGTTCATTAGTTTTTCTTTCTAAATTTGGCTTCCTTAGACAAGGAGCTAAGGCTCTCCTTTAAACACAAGTTTAGGTCGAAATAAAGAAACAACAAGGCATCGAACGAAAACTACAAGACTTCTGAATAAAAACAAAAAAGCGTCTAACTTATTTCTAATTCTAAAAATAGCAAGGTGTCCCTTCCTAAATAGGAACCTAAGTGGTGCGCCAATAAATCTAGTGCAGAAGTCGATGTGACTTACACATTATTCCCTCTGTAACATCACTTAAATAACCCGACGTAGTAATGACATTTCCTCGTTAAAAACCTTGGCAAAGAACCTCCTACCTACCAAAATCCTTGCCAAGGAAAAGAGTACAAGATCATTACCAAGGTTACCTAGTGAATGTTACCGGGTTCTTTAATCTTCAAGGATGAGATGTTGAATATATCCGCTTCAGCCTCCTTTTGATTGATATCTGCGCTGGTGATGAGTGAATGAGCTTCTTTCACCAATTCCTTAGCTCTTGAACGTGTTATCCTTCCAGCTATCTTTGGCTCTTCCTCTTCATAGCTTTCCATGATCACATCACCCATGCAACAAAGTCTTTCTCCTCTAAGGAGCTACATGCTCTTACAGAGCAACTTCGGACCACAATGATGGAAGAGGAACTGTTTTGGAAACAGAAAAGCCGTGTTTCCTAGCTTCAGGGGAGCGATAAGAATATGATTTTTTTTCATGCAGTCACCAAACAGAGACGTGCGAGGAATCATATCTTTGGTTTATTAACGGCTGAGGGTATCTGGACTAAAGATGAGGAACTGATCGAAAAAGCAGCAGTTGATTATGTTCATAAAAAAGTCGGCCGATTAGGGATATGTAACGTAGAGAAGGCTTTAGAACCAATTCATAGGTCTGTTACCGATGAGATGAATGTACATCTTATACGAGCATTCTCGCTGGAAGAGATCTGAAATGCACTTTTCAAGATGACCCCAGAGAAGGCTCCGGGTACAGATGGGATGACAACATTATTGGCATATTGTGGGCCCCCAAGTGGTGCAAGTGGTACAAGACTTTATGTTGAAAGGTTCTTTTGACGAATGTCTTAATGAGACAAATATATGTATGATTTAAAGGTCGATCGCCCCAAGGAAATGGAAAATTCTGTCCAATAAGCCTATGTAATGTTATTTATAAGATTATCTCCAAATCTTTATGTCATTGACTAAATTTAATTCTCCCACACCTTATCACCAAGATCTAATCGTCTTTTATCGCAGGATGTGTTATATCGGATAACATCCTCTTAGCCCAGAAGGCTTTCCACGCTCTTAATTCAAAGGAACAATTTATGAACAGTGTCATGGTGATTAAGACGGGCATGAGTAAAGCGTATGACTGCGTTGAATGGTGCTTCCTTAATGCTTTGCTGAATAAGATGGGATTTTCGAGGATGTGGATCGACATGATCATGTACTATATTACCTCTGTCTCTTACCGAGTGCTCATCAATGGGGTTCCCAAGGGTTCCATCATACCTGAACGAGGACTACGACAAGGTGATCCTTTGTCACAATATCTTTTCATCCTCTGCACTGAAGCTCTCATTGCTAACTTATGTGCAGCATAATATAGGGGTACTCTGAGTGGTATTAAGATGGCTAGGGCTTGCCCGACAGTTTCCCATCTGTTGTTTGCTGATGATAGTCTTTTTATCTGTCAAGCCACTTTGTCTGAGTATTCTCAGTTAGCTGAGATTCTACAACTATATGGTGATGCATCGGGTTAAAGAATAAATTATGACAATTCGAGTATCTTTTTTGGGAAAAAGGTTCCAGTCCTGAATAGAAAACTAATCAAGTATAGACTGAATATTCTCACCAACGGAGGTTTGAGTAAGTACTTGGGAATTCCCAAACAACTCAAGGGATCTAAGGCCCAAGTTTTTGCCTAAGTTAGGGATAGATTAAAAAATCATATAAATGGCTGGTCTGCAAAATTCTTATCACGAGGGGACAAATAGGTAATGATTAAATCGGTGGCACAAGTGCTTCCAACTTACGTAATGTCTTACTATCGCCTTCCACAAGGCTTTTTGAAAAAGCTTACCAGTGCGATTGCGGCTTACCGGTGGTCCTCGAAACCAAATGCCAGAGGTATTCATTGGGTAGCATGGAAAAAAGTTTGCCTCCCAAAAAATTTAGGAGGTCTCGGTTTCAAATTCTTGGATTTGTTTGACCAAGCTTTACTTACAAAGCAATTATGGCATTTAATACATAATCCGAATATGATTTTAGCGAGGGTGCTGCAAGGACGTTATTTCCGGGACCAACTCCCTTCTCGAGCCAAAAAAGCTCATTCACCATCTTACGGTTGGACGAGTATTTGGGGTGCACGAGATCTTCTATCTAAAGGTCTCTGGAGAACAATTGGCAGGGGTACTTATACTAGTGTTTGGTGTGACAATTGGGTATCAGGTAGTCTTCCCCATCCTCCACGGGCCAATTTTCCTGGAATTCACCAAATATGAAAGTTCTTGATTTACTTCATGCCGATGGTAGAACATGGCGGGAACCGGTTCTACATCAACTTTTCCACCCTAATGATGTCTCACAAATCCTCAGTATTCGGCCGTCGCACTATATGGATTTTTCTAGCATTTCACCAAAAATGGCCAGTACACTGTTAAAACGGGTTATGATCTCATCGCCTCTGCCTTGGATGATGAGTTACGCTTTCAAACCCAATTAGCGTCCACCAATAGTCTCAAGGATAGTGTTTGGAAGCTAAATTCCCATCTAAACTTTGACATTTTCTATGGTAGATTTTAGTTGGTACTTTAGTAGTAAACACACATCTCGCAAATTGGAAATTAAACGTAAGTCGGTTATGCTCCCGCTATGGTGACAAAGATGAAACTGTCAATCACGCTTTATTTGATTGTGCACCAACGCGCAAAACCTAGGATTTCTCTGATATCCCCAATGGAATTAGTGTTTTTCCTACAACTAAATTATTGGAAAATATGCACTATCTTATGGTTTCAACGAAATCTATGGATCATCTAGCCCATGCTAATGAGTTTTTATGGATCTTGTGGTATATTTGGAAGGAAAAAATTGATCAATTGTTTAACAATATTTTATGGGATCCTCCTGATATCCTTTCGGCAGCGGGTAAGGAGGCTAAGGATTGGCTAACAGCCCATGTTACCGATTCAAATGCTCCTCAAATCCGACACTCTGAGCCTCCTTCTTTTGTTCATATACAATAAGATATTTTAAGACCAGTCTGCTATCAGGAGCGGACCCATGTGTTATTATATGGGTTCAGATGACACCCCTAATATTTTAAATATATTATTGGTGAGCTTAATTATTATTATTATTATCTGCTAGCAAAATTGGTAAGGGTACTCCACATTTATCCTTTTTACCTAAGTTCAAATCCCTTTCAAAAAATTTTCAATTGTTTATATTCCATTTCTTTTAAGTAAATTTTAAGTAATATTTTATTTTTGATTTAATATATAATTGACCCCTATAAAATAATTTTCTAGGTTCGCCACCGACTGCTATGTTGATGGTTCTTGGAAGAAAGATGGGCTTTTTTGTGGTTTTGGTTGGGTAGTACAAGCATCCTCGAGTTTGATTGATTTTCTCGGTATACGAGGAACGTACGCGGGTTTTTCACCGCTACATACCGAATTGTTAAGTCTTATTTGGGGTTCGTGCTATCTATCACAAATGAATATCCAATGTGATTTTCTTACGCAGATTCTACAGATCTGGTGCATATGGTGAATAATCCTTCTGATTGGCTGGCTTTTGCTGCAGAACTATCGGATCTATCCTTATATAGATCGAATCATATGGATTTTCGCCTTCACTACTGTCCAAAAAATTTCAAGAAAAAAGTAGATTTTGTGACACATGCTGCACTTCAACACAAGAAGAAATTTTTGTATTTAAATTCATATATTCCAAATTGGTTGTTTTTGTCCTTTCAAAGTCTGTTTATGTGTTAGAGTCTGTTGTTTTCGGTGACAAAAAAGTATAGCCGTGAAGATGGTTTTACATAATTGATTTGTCTATTGTCATTTATTTATTTGATAAAATAATCTAAAAGTTATCGAAAGAATTTAGATATGATTCTCTTTTTATATATTGTAAAAGAAAAAAAAATAGAATTTTTGTCCATAGATCCGTGTAGAAATTCACCACAAATTTATCGAGAAGACTATTGTAGTAGTAAGATCGAAAAGCAAGATAATATCTCATTGATAAAACATCTATAATAACTTTTCCCCGTGATAATTGACTGTTATATAAAATTACAAGAAACAAATTTGATAGCAATGATTGTTTCTATTCTTTATTTTTTTCTGTTACAAAATAAATATTTTCTCCCATAAATTTTGAAACATAGAGCATTTTTTTTTTGGTGTGGAAAAGGAGATAAATCTCCCTAAAAAATAAAATAATGTTAGAAGAAACTACATAGGAACCATTCGGGCAGTTCCAACACCAATAGAATCCTCCTGACTAATCGAAACAAGACTAGCAGGAATAAAAGCAAAAGAATGAAAGCCAATCGGCAAAGAAAACGCCAGATTTGCTAAACCGTCCGCCAAACGGTTTGCTTCTCTAAACACATGACAAATTCGGACCGTCCAGTCCTTTGATAAAAAGCCGTAGCACAAGTGTACTAGGAAGGATAGCGAGTGAGAATCCTCTATTCCATTCTTCAAAAAGCTCACCACCATCTCAGAATCAATCTCCAATTCCAA
>OVBE01002311.1:0-31228 GCA_900406425.1 Iberis pinnata | reverse complement strand
TTATGTTTAGACAAATCTACTGGAAAGAGAAGTCTAATGTTATCTCCAAAAGCAATCTTACTTTTGGAAATGGATATCAATTCCCGAATCTAGGTAATTCTTTCTTTTTTTTTTCTTTTTGGTCTTGTCTTGATATAAACTTGTACTTGTCAACATATTTCACTTTGAAAGTAAGATAGAATTCAGATTGTCATGAATGGTGATTTTTTTTTGGGGTCAAAGAATGATAATATATAGAATTATAAAATAGTATACAAGTTTTTTATGACTAAAGATTTTTGAATTTATAGTCTCTCTGATATATCGAGTCTAGATAATTCAATTTAAAGAATAACCCTTCATAGTAAAAAGATTTGAATATGGGACATTAAAAAAAACAATTCTTTTTTCTTTCTAGTCACTAGGTTATCACTTCTTTGGTATATTTCACTTATGAAGTAATATAATATTAGACTGTTAGTTATATGGGCTAATCTGAAAATGTTGCACACAATGTGTTATGAAGGTTTGATGAAGTACGAGAACTTATCTATGGAGTTCCATTCACAATCCATGGTGCGATGGAAGCTCAATTACTATCTCCAAATACTTGGTACTCGGCTCATGTTGTGTACAAGACAAGGGATCCATATCATGACGGCCACGTAGCGATTGGAACTGGATGGATTGGACACTGGACTCTTCAAGGGAAAAAATGGGAAAGAAATTATCTATCTAACATACAAGAGAGGGAAGATAGTTGGATGGATGTAAAGTTTGGAGAATTCTTCAACGAAGGAGGAAAAGTGGATTCTGATGAAATTTCGTTTCAAATTAATGAAATTATGTATTCTTATTGGACGATTGGTTTCATCATCGAAGGGATTGAGTTTCGGCCTATGGCAAAAGCTCTAGTTGACTAAGAAAGACCATCCAAGAGAGTGAGCCTTTGTGTATCCAGTCCATTTGACTACGCAGGCATATGTAAAAGAAAACACTAACACGTTATATCACGAGTTTTGTGTTTGTTTGATTGTAATGTTTATGATTTCTTTTTTGATGTTTTCTTTGTAAACTATATATGTTTTGATTGGGGTCACATTTAAGCATCGTTTAATGTTCAAATATCTTCTATTTTTCATTGATTTTGATTTTGTAGAGAGTTGATGGTCCGAGAAATCTCTTCCAATGCTTCCTATGTATTTTTAACAACCAAACCAGTGGAATATACAAATTTCCGAAAGACAATGTCCAAATAAGGAAGTTAGATTTTCCAAGGGATCTATTCTGTTTCCTTTTATGGCAGAAACATTGTTTCTTAACGGTCTTTCCATAGATCCGGGGTGGCTGGAGACTTTTACCTTCGTTCTAGCACGGATTTCCTTCCTTGTAAGCTGGTTGTTTGGTTTTAAAAGTTTTTGAGTGTCTGGGGTTCTACTGGTGTTCCTTGTTCTTTGTTAATCCTCTCAGCTAGGTCTTCGTGTGTGCGGTTTTTTTGTGGTTTGTGCAATTTTGGCTCATTGTCTCTACTTTGTGAGTCTGGTTTAGACCATTGCTTATAAAGGTTGTTTTGGCGTCCATAGTCTTTTGATTCAGCCATGTCCAAAAGATCGATTGTAGGATATGGGCTGCGCCCAGGCCCAATGGACAGAGACCATCTTAGAAGCCCATCCAAAAGGCGACGAGGTGAATCGACGCGCCGGAAGTACAGTGCGTCTAGTCCCCCTAAACCTTACGAACAATGACCTACTAACCGACTCGCCGGAGGTACAGTGCGTCTAGTCCCCCTAAACCCTGCTAACAATGACCTACTGACCGAATCGCCGGAGGAACAGGATACCTAACTCACCTGCTCCGCGTAGCCTAATGATGACGGGAAAAACTCTATAAAAGGAGAAGAAGGATCCATGAAGAAGGGGTTGGCAACTCGAGAGAGAAGAGATCCTAGAGAGATAAACGCGACGACCTGAGATTTCTTATACTTATTTAGGTGTGTCAGACTTGTCGACGCACTAAGACTTCGACGCGACTTCAACTCCCTAAGACTTCGACGCATCAAGACTTCAACTCCCTAAGACTTCGACGCACTAAGACTTCGACACACCAAGACTTCAACTCACTAAGACTTCGACGCACCAAGACTTCAACTCACTAAGACTTCGACGCACTAGATTTCTTATTCTTGTTTAGGCGCGTCGGATTTGTCGACGCCCTTATCTTACTTCACACTTGTAATCATCCTCTTTTAAATACGAACTCAAATCCAGGGGGACCGACGACCCTAGATTCAACAATTGGACTCCGTTGGGGAAAATTTTGAAAGGGTCGACGAACATGAAGACACAAAGTGACGCGCCAAGCTTTGTAGCTCTCTTTCAACAGAGCGACGAGCCAAGCTCTCTTTCAACAAAGCGACGAGCCTAGCTCTCTTCAATAAAGCGACGAGGTTAGCTCTCTTTCAACAGAGCGACGAGCCTAGCTCTCTTTCAACAGAGCGACGAGCCAAGCTCTCTTTCAACAGAGCGACGAGCCTAGCTCTCTTTCAATAGAACGACGAGCCAAGCTCTCTTTCAATAGAGCGACGAACCTAGCTCACTTTCAACAGAGCGACGAGCCTAGTGCTTTCAACAGAGCGACGAGCGTAGCTCTCTTTCAACAGAGCGACGAGGTAAGCTCTCTACCTCTCCTTCAACAGAGCGTCGACCATCTCAACTTTTCATGAGAAGGTAAGAGCACTGACGAGCAAAAAAGAAAAAGAAGCTCATGACGAGCTCAATGTCCACGACGAGCTAAGGAAGCAAAATATTTCGATGAACCGACGACCTAAGAGAAGAAACGAGAACGTCGAGCTCATGACAAGCTCAAAGGAAGCAAAAAGAATAAGGAAATAATGACGCGCCAACAACGACGACCTAAAGTTTCACCCAAGATTTCTCTCAAGCTCTCTGAGGTAGTCGACGACCGAAGCTTTCTCTCAAGCTCTCTGAGGTGGTCGACGATCCAAGCTTTCTCTCAAGCTCTTCAAGCTGGTCGACGACCCAAGCTTTCTCTCAAGCTCTTCAAGCTAGTCGATGACCCAAACTATCTCGCGTGGACGAAACGAGATCAAGCTTTCTCTCAAGCTCTCTCACGTGGACGAGACGAGCTCAAGCTTTCTCTCAAGCTCTCTGAGGTAGTCAACGACCCAAGCTTTCTCTCAAGGTCTTCAAGCTGGTCGATGACCCAAGCTTTCTCTCAAGCTCTTCAAGCTAGTCGACGACCCAAACTATCTCGCGTGGACGAAACGAGCTCAAGCTTCCTCTCAAGCTCTCTCACGTGGACGAAACAAGCTCAAGCTTTCACTCCAGCTCTCTCACGTGGACGAGACGAGCACAAGCTTTTTCTAAAACTTTCTCGCGTGGACGATGAACTCAAGCTCTCAATCAAGCTGGCCGACGGCCCAAGCTCTCACCCGAGCTTTCACTCAACCTGATTGACGACCCTGAATTCTCAACTGCAAAAGGCTAGGTAAAATTACAGGTTCATATATGAGGATTTAATAACATTTTCTGATCTATTCAGAGACCAGGTCGACGAGCTTGAGCTCTCACTCATACGACAAGCTCAAGCTCTGACTCACACGACGAGCTCAAGCTCTCACTCATATGACGAGCTCAAGCTCTGACTCGCACGACGAGCTCAAGCTCTCACTCATACGACAAGCTCAAGCTATGACTCGCACGACTAGCTCAAGCTCTCACTCATACGAAGAGCTCAAGCGCTGACTCGCACGACGAGCTCAAGCTCTCACTCATATGACGAGCTCAAGCTCTGACTCGCACGAAAAGCTCAAGCTCTCAATCATATGACGAGCTCAAGCTCTGACTCGCACGACGAGCTCAAGCTTTCAATCATACGACGAGCTCAAGCTCTAACTCGCACGACAAGCTCAAGCTCTCACTCATATGAAAAGCTCAAGCTCTGACTCGCACGACAAGCTCAAGCTCTCACTCATATGACGAACTCAAGCTCTGACTCGCACGAAAAGCTCAAGCTCTCAATCATACGTCAAGCTCAAGCTCTGACTCGTACGACGAGCTTAAGCTCAAGCTCTCTCCTATATGACGAGCTCAAGCTCACACAAAGAAAAGCCAAGCATTGCACATAAAAAGCCGAGCTTAAGCTCGCATCGACACCCTGGCCAGGTGATCGATATGGGAATAAGGAAAAAATAATGTGGTCGATACCCACAACGAAAAGCCGAGCACATGCTCGCACGTTCTAGGATCGACGAGCATGATGTAAGCCGAGCCCAGACTCGCACGCTCGTCGACAACCTAGAACACTAAAGGGTAAGCCGAGGTTAACGCAACCTCGCACCTTCGAGCATTCAGCCTTGCAAAGACGAGTACATACTCGCACGTTCTAGGGACGATGAACTGTATAAGCCGGGCCCAAACTCGCATGCTCATCAATTTCTAGAACACTTATAAGCCGAGGTTAACACAACCTCGCACCCTCGAGCATTCAGCTTCACAAAGAGACGAGCCAAACACCATCAAGTTGGAAAACTTGAAATGTTAGTTAAGGTAAAGTTCAGTCTTATGCAAAAAAAAAAAAAAAGCTATACATGACTAGTTCATGCGTCACGACTAACCCACAAAAAAATCCATTCAAAAAAAAACAAAAAAAACAAAAAGGCTCATGCTCGTGAGATATGAAGAGCCTAACACACGTTCCATTTAAAAAGAAACATGCTCATGCACAAAAAACTCATGCTAACGACGAGCACAAAAAACACACACGTTACAATTATATATGTGTCTTTGACAACCTTTTCTCATCAATTAAGGGATAATTGGACCAAAATATTACTTGATCTGGATGAAGGTCGTCTCATAGGAGCTAAGGGAGTGATGACAAATCACGAGAAGGCAAGGAGCGAAAGACGTGTCAAAACGCCATAAAAAAAGAGGAGTACAAGACGCTTCGCCGAGGTCACCAACCGAGCTTCAGTCTTCTTTCTCCATTGGAAGAAATGAAAAACGAGCTCGTACATGAACCTTGCAATCAGAAGCTTCGAACACATAGACAGGTTGTTTCATCACGGCTACGGAGATAAGTCATGACGAGCACGTGACCAGTGATGAGCACATGACGAGCCAAAAGAAAGTTCCATCACAACCATAGGAAAAATCAAGACAAGCTTAAAGAAAGAGAAGAAGTAATATAAAAAATAAGACGAAATAATAAAAAGAAAAAAAGAATAGTAATAAACCAAGAAATAAGCTTGTAACAAGCACAAAGAAAGAAGAGGCAAGCTTATTTTCAAAAATAAGCTCTTAACGAGCAAGAGATCGACCACGTGAAAAGCAAGAGGCCACATATCATGAAAGAGTCAAAGCCGATAACTTGAAATATTGGAGGCCGACGACGTGACAAGATGGAGAGTGACGAACACAAAAAAAGAACCTAATCTAATGACGAGCTTAAAGAAGCTCTTGACAACTAAAAATCTACATAAAAACAAAAAAAGAAGAAGGGATGCTCATGACGAGCTAAAATGTTGAAGACATGAAGAAAAGAAACATGACGAGCACATGAGCAAAAAAAAAGGGAAGAGAAACAAAAGAGTGAAGAAGCCTACGACGAGCCATGACAACAACAAAAAATAAGAACACGAAGAAGCTTATAGTGACGAGCTCATGGCACAAAGAGACGAAGAAGAAAAGTATTTTATAACAACCTCAAAAATATCGAGAACACCGACGACGTGACAAGCTGAAAACTAACAACAATATACAAACTAGAAAACATAATGATTTGATATAAGGTAAATGACGACTCTAGGATCTAAAGAACAAAGACATAAACACGACGACATGAATTGCAAGACGAGCTCAACGATGACGACCTGACATGCTGGGATCTGTTAATAAGATAGGCTAAGCTAAGACGATGACCTAACAAGTAGAACTAAACCTAGATGACGAGCCCACAAGCGGAGGAGATATCTTGACGAGATAAGGGGAAACGATCAGAGATAGGATGATGACCTAACAACAAAATATTAGGAAGAAAAGTTTAGAGACGATGTAGCCCATTGGGCCTTGAGACACACTGTGTCTGACNGGTCTCGTCGAACTTAGGGGGGGGGGGGACTTATTGTAGGATATGGGCTGCGCCCAAGCCCAATGGACAGAGACCATCTTAGAAGCCCATCCAGAAGTCAACGAGGTGAACCGACGTGCCGGAGGTACAGTGCGTCTAGTCCCCCTAAACCCTGTAAACAGTGACCTACTAACCGTCTCGCCGGAGGTACAGTGCATCTAGTCCCCCTAAAACCTGCTAACAATGACCTACTGACCGACTCGCCGGAGGAACATGATACCTAACTCACCTGCTCTGTGTAGCCTATGATGACGGGAAAAACTCTATAAAAGGAGAAGAAGGATCCATGAAGAAGGGGTTGGCAACTCGAGAGAGAAGAGATCCTAGAGAGAAGTTAGAGAGATAAACCGACGACCTGAGATTTCTTATACTTATTTAGGTGCGTCAGACTTGTCGACGCACTAAGACTTCAACACGACTTCAACTCCCTAAGACTTCGACGCATCAAGGCTTTAACTCCCTAAGACTTCGACGGACTAAGACTTCGACACACCAAGACTTCAACTCACTAAGACTTCGACGCACCAATAATTCAACTCACTAAGACTTCGACGCACTAAGATTTCTTATTCTTGTTTAGGCGCGCCGGATTTGTCGACGCCCTTATCTTACTTCACACTTGTAATCATCCCTTTTTAAATACGAACTCAAATTCAGGGGGACCGACGATCCTAGATTCAATAATTGGCGACTCCGCTGGGGATTCCAAGGGATCTATTCTGTTTCCTTTATGGCTGAAACATTTTTTCTCAACGGTCTTTCCATAGTTCCGGGGTGGCTGGAGACTTTTACCTTTGTTCTAGCACGGATTTCCTTCCTTGTAAGCTGGTTGTTTGGTTTTAAAAGTTTTTGAGTGTCTGGGGTTCTACTGGTGTTCCTTGTTCTTTGTTAATCCTCTCAGTTAGGTCTTCGTGTGTGCGGTTTTCTTGTGGTTTGTGAAATTTTGGTTCGTTGTCTCTACTTCGTGAGTCTGGTTTAGACCATTGCTTATAAAGGTTGTTTTGGCATCCATAGTCTTTTGATTCAGCCATGTCCAAAAGATCGATTGTAGGATATGGGCTGCGCCCATGCCCAATGGACAGAGACCATCTTAGAAGTCCATCCATAAGGCGACGAGGTGAATCGACGCGTCGGAGGTACAATGCGTCTAGTCCCCCTAAACCCTGCGAACAGTGACCTACTAACCGACTCGCCAGAGGTACAGTGCGTCTAGTCCTCCTAAACTCTGCTAACAGTGACCTACTGACCGACTCGGCGGAGGAACATGATACCTAACTCACCTGCTCCGCGTAGCCTAATGATGATGGGTAAAACTCTATAAAAGGAGAAGAAGGATCCATGAAGAAGGGGTTGGCAACTCGAGAGAGAAGAGATCCTAGAGAGAAGTTAGAGAGATAAACCGACGACATGAGATTTCTTATACTTATTTAGGTGCGTCAGACTTGTCGACGAACTAAGACTTCGACGCGACTTCAACTCCCTAAGACTTCGATGCATCAAGACTTCAACTCCCTAAGACTCCGACGCACTAAGACTTCGACACACCAAGACTTTAACTCACTAAGACTTCGACGCACCAAGACTTCAACTCACTAAGACTTCGACGCACTAAGATTTCTTATTCTTGTTTAGGCGCGTCGGATTTGTTGATGCCCTTATCTTACTTCACACTTGTAATCATCCCTTTTTAAATACGAACTCAAATCCAGGGGGACCGACAACCCTAGATTCAATATCGATGGTCATAGTGGTGCACCGAGTCATGTCTTACCAGTTCAATATTTACGGATTTATTCGTAAGATAGTATCCAATTCACTATAGAAGGAGAATTTTGCGTTTGGATTTCCCAGCGCTTCTTCAGTTCATCCACCTTTCGTCAGTTTGCCCTTAGACTCTTGTGTATCAGTTGGTCAGCTTTCCTCTCGTTTTAACTTTCGTGTTGGGTTGTGTTTGATGTTGGCAAAAAGATTGTTTTTCACTTATGTTTTGTCTGCCTCTCTTATTTGATAATTGGCCCCATGTCTCAGCAAGGTTTCGTACAATACGCACTGATACAATGCTCATAACGAATAACTACAAAGTGTGAATTATAATAAATAACTGCTTTTCAACTCAACTTCATAATATTCTAGAACGAAGTGTTTAAAGGTGTTTTTTCTGTTTCTTTTTTTTTGTTAGCATAAATTTTAAATCTTCATTTGGGATTATATAAAAATATCAAAGTGTAGTCTCTTTTATTTCCTTTAAAAATCAATATAATAGAATATATTTTAATATAATACAAATTAAATTTAATATGGTAAGTTAAAAATTATAATATATTAATTAGGAATTGGTGTTCGATTATTCAGTTCGGATTGGATCACTTCCGCTCGATTTCGGTTCCTTTAATATATAATCCATATAAAAACCATTAAAATATTGGTTTGATTCAGTTTAGTTCTAAGTTGGTTCAGTTTCGATCAAAAATATGGAAACCATTTGAGAACCAACATAATAGTGATTCTGATTTGGTTCATATATTTTACACACAAAAAAATTATTCAAAATATTTATAACCAAAAATATCCAAAAAAAAAATCAGCTTCCGCTCTCAAAATATCTATAACCAAAATTAAATTAGTTTTATATTTTTGAAAACTAAAATCAACTTCCGCTCCTAGTTCCGTCCTCAGCTCCTGCTCACCCTTACAGTTTCTACTCCACTTTCTGTCACTTTACGGCTCCGAATGGTACAACGGATCAAGCGGTGCACGTAAAAATTAGCAGGACGGTGCGGTATAACTGCGATTTTTGTAGAAAGTGGAACAAGTGCGGTTCATAAAAATAAAACGATGCAAAATTGTTTTTGAATGTTAACAAAAATTTCATGCAGTGCGTAATTGGTCTTGAATAGTGAATTTTTGAGTTTGAGTTTAATTTTGAAACTATTAGTATTTGGTTTTAGGGTTCTAGGATTTAAATGTTCTAAAGCTATTTTAATTTATGATATTTTTGAAACAAAATATTTTAAAATAATTTTGATAATTAAATAATACAAAAATAAATAGTGTTATTAAAATAAAACTTAAAATATTACATATATACTATAATCATTGTTAATTTATTCTAGATACTTTTAATATTTTAGAGTGTTACACAAAAAAACAATGTTGGTGTCAAAACCCCCTAAGTAGAATTTCGCCTTAATTAGTGATATTGCATCTCCTAACCCAGTACGTATTAACCCCAGAGGGATCAGCCAAGAGAGTATTTCCACGTGAGTATATTTAAAGAGCAACCGAACGTCCAACACGTGATGTGACCAAGGGCGACGAGGAAACAAGCTGAGCAGGAAACAACCGAATCTCAACCATTCTAGGTTCCCAGGGATACGTCGAGATGCGGAAATGAGGAGGTAAAATCTCAACGGAATATTAGAATAGAAACCCAAAGTTTCCGGCAGTCGCAACAGGAATCGGAACTGAACCCAAAAGTATAAATAGAAGAATCAGGAGAGAGAGGGGATCTTTTATTTTTTCTGACATTTTACTCGAGTATTTTTCTTGTACACGGGCTCAAGCTTTAGAGCAATTATGTCGATTAATACAAATTTCTATTTCATACAAAACTGGAGTTGTGTTTTTTTCTTGCTAAGACGAAAATTGACAAATTCTTCATAAATTTTTTTATAAATTTACGTTGTGAAATTCTAGCATCCACAAATTGGTGCCGTTTGTGGGGGAGTTTAAAGATTTCTAACGCAAAAGGAAAACTACAACGAGATCCATCACTATCATGGCCGAAGAACTACCACCACAACTAGAGGGATAGACTAGCATGATCCAAGCACTCCGCCAGTCCATGCAATCCATGAACGAGAGGCTGGAGATCCAAGACGCCCTAAATCAGTCCCTCCTTGACCGACTTGACAAAATGGCAAAAGAGTTCGCATATCACACCAAGGCGATCACCAAACGTCTCGACTAGACAGTCTCAACACGTTTATGATCGCTTCGAACTTTAGCCCGACTATACCTCATCTACGGGGAGCACTACATGAGATTGATGTTTACTCCAAACCCCAAACTCAGTCAAGGCGCATGCACACTGATCTGACACCATAGAAACCCCACAAAATGAAAACTCCTTAGAGGAAAACTCCATTCTGAAGGGAAATTAGTCTCAGGATGACCCTGAACAATCGAATCACACCGAACATGCCTAGGACTCTAGCAACAAGAGGGATCACACCAACCTATTTCAGGGCTCAGACGGAGAATCCGACGAATACGAGGAGGACTAGCGCAACCTCTCTTCCCAACCAGATAAGCGACCTCAGCCTTCGATTCGAGAGATCCAAGAGATGAAAAAATCTCTCCAAGAGGCCGTCTGACCAAATGAACTCTAAGGTTCACTAGGCGACCATATGTCGCGCCTGTCAAAAACACTAAAGTACGTAACCATGGGAAAATCAAAATCCCTTTTTACAAAGGGAAAATAGACCCCATCACGTACATGACAGCCTTCCGCATAACGGTCGACCAAGAGCAGTTTGATGAACACGAAAAGGACGTAGGATACTGTCAACTCTTCAGTGAACACCTCAAAGGACCAGTGCTCACATGGTTCTCCCTACTGCCTGAGGGCTCAATCCACATTTTTAAGCAGATGAACTTGAAGTTCTTGAAACATTACTCGGTCTACATTGAGAGAGATATCTCAGACGCTGACATGTGGAACATGACCCAAGAGCCCAATGAACCCCTCCAACAGTTCATTGACTGATTCAAAGAGGTGATATCTCGAGTGGTGATCACTGATAATGCCGCCATTGGCGCCCTCAAAAATGCGGTATGGGGAGAGTCAGAGTTCTTAAAGGACTTGATCTTAAAACTTCCAGCGACTATTGACGATGAGTTACACATAGGAAAAGTCTTTGCACGAATAGAAGAAAATCTAATCGAAATGCGAAAGAGAAGTAGAGAGAAAATCTGGCAACCCAAAGGTGGTTTGTGGAACCAGTGGAAACGATGCGAGGAGCAAGGAATTAAAAAGAATCATTGTGACTACCACAACCAAGACGGTCATTCAACTGAGGAGTGCATGAGCTTCAAATCTTTCCTTTTCGCAAAAAACCAATCAGGCGAGCTAGTGGAGCCCAACCAGACTAAGGCAGCAAGTACCCAGCCTGATACAGTATAATCGAATGAGGAATTCAACCCTCTAAAACAAGCTCGGGATGAACTACCGCAGGTGGCACCAACCCTGCCATTCAAGAAACGGATCAACATGATCATGGGAAACCACCAATTCGGTTTAAACTCGATTACATCAATCAAATCATATGAACGGAAAACTGCTTCGTGCAAGAGATTGCAAACTAAACTCCAGGAGGCCGAAAAACCTATCATATTCGACGAGATGGACAAAGCAGGTCTCGACGTCCAACAAGTTGATTCTCTGGTCATCGACCGGATCCTAGAGGATTATGAAATTGCGAGGATACTCGTAGAAACCAGAAGCTCAGTAGACCTATTTTTCAAGGAAACGTTAGCCAAAATGGACATCAACTTGTCCAGAATAGAAGAACCCCCTACGCCCTTAAAAGGTTTCACAAGCCAAAACTCCATGACTTTGGGGACAATCAGATTGCTCATGCACGCAGTAAGAGTATTTAGGATGATCGAATTCACGATAATGGATCGACCAGCGATATACAACGCTATCTTGGAGACACCCTGGATAAACGCGATGAAGGCAGTGCCTTCCACTTACTATCAATGCGTCAAGTTCCCTACCAAGGAAGGGGTCAAAAACAATCAAAGGGGGCCAGAGGTCGATCCGAGCTTGTTACCTAGCTGAACTCCAACTCAGGAAGAAAGATTTATAGCAATTATATATCGAGGAACCACCTACCCTAGAAACGCTAAGCAATGAAGAGTCCAAGCTAGACGAGGTAACACAATTTTGTATCGATCCAGTATTCCCAGAGCAATGCGTCGGTTCAAAGTTACATATATACATAAAAGAAGACCTGATCAACTTCCTCAAAGAGAATAAACACACTTTCACCCGGAATAAGTTTGGAAATAATGTTCCATAAGCTGAACGATGACTTAATTTACAAACCAGTCAAGCAGAAGAAACACAAGCTAGGTGCAGAACAGGCTCAGGTAGTTCGAAAAGAAGTGGAAAAGCTACTAGGCGTAGGATCCATCACTGAAGTAAAATACCTGGACTGGCTAGCCAACCCCGTGGTGATTAAGAAAAAGAATGGAAAGTGGAGAGTGTGCATCAACTTCACTGACTTAAATAAAGCATGCCCCAAGCACAATTTTCAGCTACCAAACATAAACCAGCTAGTAGAAGCTATAGCGGGCTATAAACTCCTATCGTTCATGGACGCCTTCTCCGGATACAACCAAATATTTATGCATCCTGAAGATAGAGTAAAACATACCGTTTGTCACTGATAGGGGCATATACTATTATAAGGTGATGTCATTCGGCCTGAAAAATGTTGGGGATACCTATCAGCGTTTGGTCAACAAGATGTTCTTAGAACATTTTGGGAAAACAATGGAAGTATATATCAACGACATGCTCGTCAAAACTTTCGACGAGGATGAACATGTGGGTGACCTACGCGTGTGCTTCTAGATCCTGAATATCTACAGAATGAAGCTAAATTCAACTAACTATACTTTCACGGTTACCTCAGGTGAATTTCTCGGCTATTTGGTAACTAAAAAAGGCATCAAAGCTAATCCTAAGAAATTTAACGCGCTGTTGAAAATACCATCACTCAAGAACAAACGGGAACTACAAAGGCTAACAGTCCGAATAGCGAGCATGTATTCAAAGAATTGAAGAAATATTTGATGACATCCCCATGTCCTATCCAAGCTGCAGTAAGGGGAAACCATATTCCTATACATAGTTGTATCATCGTACGGGATCAGCTCAGTCCTAGTACGCGAATAGCTCGGTAACTAAAAACCAATATTCTAACTTAGTAAGTTCTTAGACAATGCAGAAACAAGGTACCCGATGATAGAAAAATTAGCTTTGGCAGTAGTCCACTCGGCAAGGAAGATGCAATCTTAATTTCAATCACATTCAATCGTCTTTTGCTAAAATCAGCCAATGCGTACAATCTTATACAGCCGTAATTAGTCATGAAGACTGTCCAAATGGACAGTCGAGCTCAGCCAGCATGATATAGAATTGAAGAGCAGAACATGCACAAAATCTCAAGTGCTCACAGACTTCCTCATAGAACTGCCACCAATGTGAAAAATGAGTCTAAGTACTCCAAAGTGCGATGGTCTCTATACGTTAACGGAGAAAATTAAGAGAATGGCTCGGGGATAGGCATATGGCTGATCGCCCGTACAGGCGAGATGATAGCCGATCTACGTCTAGCAGTAGCGATTGGGGAGAAACAGATCAACTCCTATTGCGACTCTCAACTAGTAGCAAACCAATTAAGTGGAGAATACAAAAAAAGACGACCAAATGAGAGCGTACTTAGATGTGGAGATTTCCTGGAGTTCAACCTGATTAAAATCTCTAGAGGAAAAACACACATGCAGACGCTTTAGTTACCTTGGCATCTGCCACGGATCCCCAAACGGCGAGAGTCATACCCGTTGTGACCATAGAGAAACCCAGTATCTCAGTGACTAAAACCACATGCGTCGTACAAGAATTGATAGAAGAGTACAATGCAAACCCGGACCCTGACGACATGGAGGAGGATGAAGTCCATATGGAAGCAGACAAAGTTAAAACAAAGATAGATTGGCGAATTGAGATACTCACATATATTACAGACACGATCTTACTACCGAAGAAATGGGATGCAACAAAACTCAAAGCCAAAAGTGCGAGATACACTCAATTAGATGGGAACCTCTATAAATAGACTGTCGAGGATCACTCCTCAAAATGCATATTTGGTCATGAAACCCAAAATATAATAAGAGAAGTCCACGATGGAGCTTGCGGCAATCACTCAGGTGAAAGAGCCTTAACATTCAAAATCAAACGGTATGGTTATTATTGGCCGACAATGATCATGGATTGCGAGAAACATGCTTTAAAATGAAAAAATATCAAAAACATACACCATTTATATACCGGCCAACTGAGGAAATGCAGTCGAGTACAACACCACACCTTTTATGTGATGATCTATGGACATAATTGGCCCAATGCATAGGTCGAAGCAAAAGTTTTTCCTACTCGTTCTAACTTATTATTTATTTAAATGGATAGAAGCCGAATCCTTTGTGGAAGTGAAATCCGAGAACGTAGAATCTTTTATCTGGAAGAATATAATATGTTGCCACAGAATCCCCTATGAAATACATACTGACAACGGTCCCTAGTTCACCTCTGATAGGTTCAAAGATTGTTGCAAAAGAATGCGAATCAATCTCACTTACTCAGCACCCTATTACCCATAGACGAACGTCCAAGCAGAGGCCAACAACAAAACCATATTGGATGGACTAAAAAGAGACTAGACGCAAAGAAAGGAAAGGAAAATGGGCAAAAGAATTCGAAGGAGTGTTTTAGTCATACCGAACAACACCCAGAAGGAGAACCAATGACTCCCCATTCGCTCTAGTTTACGGCACTGATCAGTCATACCAGCTGAGACAAAGGTACCCAGCCTGACAATGGAGTTAGCACCACAAAACACATACCAAAATGACCAGATGCATATCGACATATCCGACACAGTCGACGAACAAAGGGACCAGGAGATTGTACGATTACAGAACTTCCAAAACACCGCAGCATGATTCTACAAAAAGAAAATCAAACAGCGGCGATTTATAGAAGGAGAGCTGGTGCTACAGAAAGTTTTCCCCGCTAGGAAGAGAAGAACGCAGGAAAACTAGGAATCATATGGGAAGGGTCTTACAAGATCTCAAAGATCATCAAACTGGGAGTGTACGAATTAGAAGACGAAGACGGGAATGAAGAAAGAAATCCATGAAATGCTCAACACCTAAAAAAAGTCCATTGTTAGACACCCGCCAATTTATTTTCACCGCAATTTTGTTTTATGCTATTTGTAAACCTTTTTAGTGAACTACGACCAAGGCTATCATAAAATATTAACCTCGTTGTGATCTTGTCTCTAAATTTTCTTTAAAAATGGGGGAGATGTAATTGATCCTTACTCCCTGCCCATGCCTCCCTGATAGGTTAAGAATTTAATTTCTAAAACTAATACTGCAAAGAAACAGATCAATGTAGTAAAGTATATGGTCGAATCCCACGGAGACCAGAAAGTACACGATTTAGTTATAACTCGAATCAAGCTAAAGCAGAATAATAGATTGGTTGTAAACAAATCAAAACGGTAAAATAAAAGAGGTTGTAAACTATAGAATAAAAGCGTCAGGCATCAGGGAATCCACATGTAGTCAGGTTTAAAAGTCAAATTATCATGCAGGGATTTTCTTTGAAAATAGTTCTCAACATGAAAGACAATGATGGAATAATCTCCTCTCGAAGTATTAAACCCTACGCTCAAATTATCAGAAACAAACTCTCCCTATTTTTAAATAATTGATCATGCATTACAGTTCATATTTAATTGTTCACAAGCATTCAAGACAATACTCTCGCAAGCAAGAACAATTATTCATCTAGACTAGATCCAACCTCTAAACCAAATCTCTTTGAGTTTATTAGTCTAATATCAATAAACTATATAGCCATTCTAATTCATGCATTAATAACAAAACTAGATTAAGAACCTATCAATTGTTATCCCCTTATCATATATTTAACAAACCTGATTTCCTGGGAAACCCTAAAACCTAACTAGTGAACTACTCAGATATTGACAAGCAAACACAAATCAATATCTTTGAAGAACGCATAATAGAATAAGAATAGATTATTAATAAGGATTCAGAAATCTTCTCCAAATATAAAGTTTGAATCTCCTCCCCCTTAGTAAAAATCTCCAAAATAAAATAAAGATTAGTTCTAAAACCTAAGCTTTTTATAATGTAAACAGTAAAATAATCTAAAATAAGGAAATTGGATAAGTTGAGGACTTGGATGCAAAATTTGTAATTCTTCTTCTTCTTCTTGCCTGATCTTTCTTCATGTGTACGATCGATCTATCATGCCAAATTCTACCAGAAGGAAATGCCCGATCGGGTACAAGTGTTTCCCGATCGTGCATTTGTTTCTTCACTTAGCTCATACTTTTGAAAGCTCTGAAAGCTCTGAAATGCTCTGAAATGCTCTAAAATGTTCTGAATTGCTCCTTTAAACTCCAAAACGACCCAGACACCTAGAATCCTGAAAATACACCAAATTTGCAAGGAAAACGTTCAAAATAATGCAGTAGCAGACATGAACGCCCACTATTATGCATTAAAACCGAGTAATATCAACTCCCCCAGACTTAGATATTTACTTGTCCTAGAGTAAATCAAGATTTAATATGGAGAAAAGGTTTGAAATGGACCACACAGAAACTCACAAAATCTCAAAAACCATAAGCATAGTTTCAGATCCAAAAGACAACAATCTCAAACAACTAATTTGAATGAATTGTTTGCCATCACTACACCAACAACCTGTTTCCTACTCTAAATCCCAAATCAATCAAGTACCAAATCATATCAACTAGCTCTTTAAATTCATTTCAGTTCATATACATGCATTCTCACCTAAGGTGTATCAATCAACTTACTCAAGTACCTCTTCTATATAAATTCCCATACCAAACATGGAATCAACCAACTTCCGGTCCTGATCCTTTTTCTCCCTTTCTCATTTCTCTTTTTTTATCTTACTGCTTTTTTTTCTTTTCTTCGCATTTCTGCGCTTTTCTTTATTTTCTTTTCATTCTTTTTCTTTTTTTAGTAGACGGCAATTCGCTAGGGTTGACTACGGACTTCTAGTTCACGCTCTCCACCCTTTTTCTGAACCGTTTTCTTTTTATTTTCTGAAGGGAGAGAGAGAAAGGACTCGGATCGTACTAAAAGAACTTGTCGGTTTTACAGAACACTGAAGAGAACGATACCTAATTCTCAGAGTATATCAACACCATAAGGAAGAATAATTAAAATTCATATTAAGTCCTATCATGGCAGAGCTAACATCAAATCATCAATAACTCAAAAGATCAGAACTTTCAGAAACAAGCAATTAGCAATGGGGTTCCAATCCTAAACTCATCAATTAATTTAAGTTAGTAGTCTAGAGAAATTGAATACCATACCTACACTTGGTTATTTATCATCATTGATTTTGATCATGGTTCCTTCGACTCGATAGACTCAGCTAAATTAAAAACAAAAAATTTGAAAATTTTCACCAAAAAGACAAAACAGCAAAACGTAGTTAGTATCTTTACACACTCTCCCAGACTTACTCCACATCGTCTCGGTGTGAAAATAAATCCAAGAGAAGGAATAAGAGTAACCGGAATCAATAGAAAAGTCCCCAATAGATGAAAGTAGATAGTAAATACTATAAGAGTTCAAGGGAAAGAGAGGTACTAATGGTGAATTGTCCTCAAGTCTATTCCGAATTCCTAGGCATCATCTGCTATGCCTGCAAAAAGAACAAACACTCAAGAGAAGTGTTATCAATGGTTGAACAATGATTGAGCAATGTTAGCTTAAAACTATCAAGAATCATATGTAAGATACATCATTCAGAACAGTTAATCAGCAATCATTCCAGTATCACACAATCAATTAGAGCAATGATCAAGCAATACTAATTATAATTAGCAAGAATCAAGAATGAAACCATCAAGATAACCGAAAATTCAAGTGAGAATGATGAGTAAATAAATGGATAAGAGATAACCCGGAATCCCTTGAAGATCCTTCACCAGTAATAACCTGAATCACTAGAACTCAAACCTAAAAATAAGTAAGTTATGACTAAAACTGACTCAAAATTGAAAAACAACTAACTAGACTCCAAATAGTGGGTTGCCTCCCACCCAGCGCTTTGTTTAACGTCACTTAGCTTGACGGTACTTACCTCTAAGTTGTAATTGGACTAACATCCAGCGATGTTTCATAACAAGCTCCAAATTCAGACATCTTCAGCTTCAGAATCTTACCCATCACACCTTTTGTAACATCAATCCCTCTCTCTTTGAACTCCGGGGTGAGTAAAAATCTAAACTTTGAGAAGGGTTTTGAGAACCCCTTGCTTTTCACCTTATACTCAATTGTATCCCCAACTATTGCTTGAGGGATCAAAGCCACTTGAGACTCCATTTTTATCTGCTTTGGTTCCACTTTCACCTTCTACTTAACCTTGGGATTTCCATTCCTTGTTGAGATTTGAGGTTCTTTGTGCAAGGTTTCAGCAACTACACACTTGAGAGCATGTTATATCTGGATTTCATTCTTCATCTCCTCTTCTTTCACCACAGTTAGCCTGAATATCCCTTTTGAAGGAATCGATGGATAGAAAACTCGTTTCTTGATGTTTTTCAGAGATATACGCCGATTAGGTAGATCAACAACAGCTCCTATGGTTGCAAGAAAGGGTCTCCCGAGGATCAAAGGTTCATGTTGATGCTCATTCATCTCCAAGATGTGGAAATCAACAGGGACGAGACAATGTCCAACTTGTACCAATAGGTCCAAGATAAAACTGTTGGAAGAAACAGTAGAATCATTGGCAAGCTTAAAAGTGATACGAGATGGTTTGATACCAGATAGTCCCAAGCTTTCTGCAACAGTCATTGACATAACGTTCACATTAGCTCTAGTATCACAGAGAGAATATGTGAATTCTATTCCATTAATCGAACAAGAAACCAAAAATTCCTTGGGGTCTTGTAGCTTATGAAGCTTCCGAAGTGAATTAGGTTGATTTCCAATCATCTCTTCATCCTCGAACTCTAATTTGAGCTTTGTAAGTTGCACCAGGTATGGAACTATAGGTTTGTAAGCCATTGGAGGAGTTTTAGATTTCTAGGAGGAAGGATCGATCGATCTCTTCAATTTTTGAATCCGGGTCCATATGCTCGATCGGGCAAGTAGTGCCCTATCGGGTATTTTTCTCTGATATTTTTCCGAAATTAGGGATCGATCAATCCCCCTGGAATTTTTTTGACTTGTTGCTCAATCAGGCCAAGAATGCCCGATCGATCTCCTCCTTTGAAACTGGTTTGCCCGATCATGCAAAGAGCGCTCGATCAGGCAGTTTCTTCTGAAGCTTTTTCCAACTTTTCAAAATCTGAATCTTGCCCAATTTCATTCAATTCTTCCTTAGAATCAACAACCAAAGACTTGCAATAAACTTTTGGATTGTCCTCAACTTTACCAGGAAAGACTCTAGCTTGAATTTTCACGGCTTCAGAAGTCTGAGCAACTTGTATATCCAGATGTTTCGCATGTGTAGAGAGTGCTTCAAATTTTTGATTCAGCTCTTTCACTTGTCCTTGGATTACTTGTTGGAACTGTTGATGTCCTTCAAGAAGTTGCTTAAACATCATTTCAAGTGAACTACTTTGTTGAGGTTGAGCTTGTTGAAATACATGCTGAGAGGTTTGTTGAAAACCGACTGAATTAGAGCTATGCACAAAGGTCTTTTGTTGTTGTGGATAATGTTGATCTTGGGGGTTTTCAACATTAGTGCTTCTCCGAGATAGATTGGGATGAGTCTTATTAAATCCTTGATTGTACACCCTTTGACCTTGGCTATTGATGTAACTCGCTTCCTTCTCAACCCCCACATTATTTTGTTCTTGAACTGCAAAACAATCAACTTCAGAATCGTCTACAACACTTACATGTTTCTGATTTTGACCCTTAAGTAGTTGAGTTAGTAACCCTTTCATTTCTGAGAATTCTCCTTTCAGCTTTGAGAGTTCTGAGTTAGCAGCCAGTACAAGAACTTTTGTTCGACGATAAAGCTAGATTCTCTAATAGACGATAAACATCTGGAACAGGTTTCTGCATAAAGTAGTCCTTGCTCATGACAACTAGACTTGCACACTCCTGACTCCATCGCTTGATGTATCTAAGGACAACTGGTTTGTATGGTCAATTCCTCTATAGAAGGTGTTGAGGATACTTACATCTGAGAAGTCGTGGTGTGGAGAATCAAAAAGCAGTTCTTTGAATCGCTCCCAAGATTCATAGAATGATTCCACATGAGTTTTTGCAAAAGCATAGATCTTTTTCCTCAAGGTGTTAGTCCTGGTGGTAGTAAAGAATTGATTTATGAACTTGGCTTTACAATCTTCCCAAGTTACAATGGATCCAGAAGGTAGAGACTTCAACCAGCGAAGTGCTCTTTCAGCTAAAGAGTGACGAAACAAGCTACAGTGCATGAAATCGCTCGATACTCCATTGAGTTTGATAGTACTGCAGATTTCCTCAAAAGTGTCAATATGATCCATTGGATACTCATTTGGTAAACCACTGAAATGGTTTTTCCGGATCATCTGAACGAGCTGGATGGGGAGTTGGTATTCCCTTCGCTGAGGTAGTGGAGGTTGAATGGGATTCCTGTTAGCATAGAATGCTTGAGGATTGTGGAATGAACCAACTAGAGGATGGTTCTGAGCATTGCGCTGATTAGCAACTCTCTCCGGATCTCCATACAAGACAAAGTTTCTTGCATCGACGTTCTGAGCATTATGAGGATTAGGATTTTCCGGTGGAGCTTGGTTGTTATCAGCTCTTTGTTGGCCTTGTGGCACTTGATTGCCGTTACCACCACCTTGCGCTTGGTTAATCAGTTGGTTGAGTCCAAAAGCAGGTGGATCGTTGTGACCTTAGGGTACGACCGGAATGATTGGATCAACGTTTTCAGCCATTGGATTGGATGAGCTTGAATCTTTCTTTGCCTTCCAGTTTGAGCGTTCTATCTTTGCAAGTTCCGAGTTACTGAGGTTTAGAAAGGCACTATTGGTCCCCGACAACAACACCAAAATTCTGATAGGTCCCCAACAACAACACCAAAATTATGATAGGTTAAGAATTTAATTCCTAAAACTAATACTGCCGTGAACGATCAATGTAGTAAAGTATAGGATCGAATCCCACAGAGACTAGAAAGTACACGATTTAGTTAAATCTCGAATCAAGCTAAAGCAGAATAATAGATTGGTTGTAAACGAATCAATACGGTAAAATAAAAGCGGTTGTAAACTATATAATAAAAGCGTCAGGCATCAGGGAATCCACATGTAGTCAGGTTTAAAAGTCAAATTATCATGCAAGAATTTTCTTTGAAAATAGTTCTCAACAAGAAAGACAATGATGGAATTGTCTCCTCTCGAAATATTAAACCCTATGCTCAAATTATCAGAAACAAACTCTCGCCAGTTTTTAAATAATTGATCATGCATTATAGTTCAGATTCAATTGTTCACAAGCATTCAAGACAATACTCTCGCAAGCAAGAACACTTATTCATCTAGACTAGATCCAACCTCTAAACCAAATCTCTTTGAGTTTATTAGTCTAATACCAATAAACTAGATGGCCAGACTAATTCATGCATTAATAACAAGTCTAGACTAAGAACCTACCTATTGTTATCCCTTTATGATAAATTTAACAATCAAACTTGATTTCCTGTGAAACCCTAAAACCTAACTAGTGAACTACTCAGACATTGACAAGCAAACACAAATCAATATCTTTGAAGAACACATAATATAATAAGAATATATTTTGAAAAAGGGTTCAGAAATCTTCTCCAAATACTAGGTTTGAATATCCTCTCCCTTAGTAAAACTCTCCAAAATTAAATAAAGTTTAGTTCTAAAACCTAAAGCCATAAGGCTTTTTATAATGTATAAAGTAAAATAATCTAAATTAAGGAAATTGGATAAGTTGAGGATTTGAATGCAAAATTTGGAATTCTTCTTCTTCTCGGGTAAAGTGCCCGATCGTTCTCTTAGTGCCCAATCGGGCACTTTGAAAAGTTGCCCGATCGTTCTTCATGTGTACGATCGATCTGTCAGGCCAAATTCTACCAGGAGGAAATGCCCGATCGGGCAACACTTTTTTCCCGATCGTGCATTTGTTTCTTCACTTAGCTCATACTTCTGAAAGCTTTAAAATGCTATGAAATGTTCTGAAATGCTCCTTTAAACTCCAAAACAACCCGGACACCTAGAATCCTGAAAATACACCAAATTTGCAAAGAAACGATCAGAATAGCAGACATGAATGCCACTATTATGCATTAAAATCGAGTAATATCACTCCCCTATCTTTGCCTCTAAATTTTTCTCAAAAAATGGGGGAGATGTAACTAATCCTTACTCATTGCCCCAGCCTTCTCTACCTTTGTCTCTAAATAAAAAATGGGAAAGATGCAAATGATCCTTACTCTCTGCCCCAACCCTCCCTACCTTTGTCTCTAAATTTTTCTCAAAAATGGGGGAGATGTAACTGATTTACTCCCTGCTCCATCCCTCCCTACCTCTGTCTCTAAATTTTTCTCAAAAATGGGGGAGATGTAACTGATCGTTACTCCCTGCCCCAGCCTTCCTACCGCCTCAGTAAGAACAAGTGAAAATATTTCCATGGCCGGAAAGGACCACCAGTCTTACCTACCGACCTACGTACGAACAACATCAGCACACCAACTACCTGCGCAACGGCGCACTTGAGGGTTTATCACATATCAACCAGCTAATGTAAGAAAATAAAGGATTATCATCACACACCACTACCAGCGCAACGACACACCATTCCGTCTGTTTTTCTACCAATACCTAGATGGAAACAAGGAGAGAATATCATACCGTACCCAACATCAAACAAGTGGTAAAATTATTCAAATACCTAATCATTTTTCCTTAACACAATACCTAATAAGTAAATAATAACACAAAATATCACATTGTATGACCTAGATAATCATACAATACATCGCACACCCCCTAGTGGGTATTAGCCTGAGTTCGACTACGCAGCCACGCTCTTCACCTCTCCCTCCAGCCTTTTCTTAACTTTTTCATGACGCTCCACGTCCTCATTCATCCTCATAGCGTCCCTTTTCCTTAGACTTTCAAGCTCAACAATCTCAGCTTTCAACCTGCTGCTTTCCTCAGTTAGCATCTCCATCCTACCCATGACAGCTTTGAGCTTGGTAATGGCTTTATCAGCGTGAGCCATAGTATCAACAACCAGTTTTATACTTGAATGTTTCTTCGCCCTCCGGAGCTCGTCATCCAAAACTCCAATCAAACGATTCACCAGAGCCACAATTTGCACACAAAAAATCCCTCTCAACTAGACGACCAACCTCAGTGCGACCAGCATAATAGACCAATAATTCGAATAAGAATATACCTCAGTATGGGAGCGGGCCCACTAAGCATATTCCCTCTAGACGAAGAGTGATCGGTGGTCGTATACCTTGGGGCCTCCCAGACGGAGCTTGGACATCAGGTCAGCGCAGAGGTCTCCGTCTTCAACAATAGAAGACTGACCCGGCCAGGTAAAGCAGAAGGAGAACCCTCCGAGATTGTGAACCCCGACTGGTGGTGAATCCTGAGTCTGAGGCTTCTTCTCCACCGGGTTATCCAAATGGCGACTGCTCCGGCGAACTAGGGAGGTCAAAAGGGCATTTTTTCTGGAGCTGGTAGTTTTATCTCGCTGAGCATCGACACGAGATGAGTCGGAGATATCAACCATTTCCACATTCGTTGGGACACGCTCCCGATGCGTCTGAACTCCTTGCATTGCCCTAGGATCCACAGAACTGGAAGCGCCCTTAACGTTCTAATCTTTGCGAGCCTCATGGAAGGATTTTGGATCCCTCATGGTGTCGTTGACAGATGGACACAAAGATGGAGTATCTGCAAAAGATAGCTCAGCAAGCCGCAATATGTTTAAATAAGAAAGTGGTGCCAATGGAAGCCAACTTGAGAAACCCTTTCCCTTTCAAACATGTTCCAATTGTTTATTTTGCTGCTTTCAAAAAGTCAAGATTCCTCAGGTGTTCTGAAGAGGAATTCTCAATGCTAATCAAATACGAGGCAAAAAAGGAAAGAGATAAAACGAAATTTGGGTTCTCTTCACACCAAACACTATGGACCACTAGGTTTGCAGATCTCCAGGACCTTTTAATCCAAAAGACAAATGGTTGATTTCTAAATAAAAGTAAAATTTCTCCTAGTAGACCTCGTCTTTTGGCGTCCTCCCACAAATAAACCCTTGGTTGGGTGTATTTACCAAATATCAAAGACAACATTTAGGACCCCTCTTCACATGGGTTATTTCTTCCATCATATCGCAACCTAGTTCAAACCCATTTTCACGAGCCAGAATCATCAAAATGATCACATGACGAACTCTCTTCGGCTGAAGCTAACTTAGCGCCATCCCTCAACAGTACAAATAGTGGATCAGTACCTTCGGCACCAGGAGTCAAAGTCCAAAATTATTGAAGAACATTTCATATACAGTCATAAACCCATGCAGAGGGGAATCCGGGAATTGGTCAGGTTTTGGAATCAGGTAAAGAACGTCCGAAGACAAGTCATATAACTCCTAGATTTGCACTACAGATGCCGTTGTAGACAGACTAGCCGAGAAAGACATGATTTTCGGAGCCGTAACTGCACTGGATCTCCTACTTGAAGCCAAAGGGGTCTCGACGCTAGCGTTAGCCACTGCGCGAGACGATGAGATCATGCTCTAAGAACGAAGGGTGAGGTGACTCAGCATGATCAATAGAACAAGTCCGACAAGGAAGAAATTGAGGAAGAATGACAGAGAAAACTAGGGAAGGTCGTAAGAAATCCGGGGAAGATAGAACAAGATAGGAGAAAAGGAACTTCGAATCCTAAAACGATAAAATTAAGAGGGGTGAGTCAAAATCCTTCTTACCTTATTGCGTAGAGGAGGAGAGAGATGGCAGTTGAAATGAGAGTAGATAGGGACGGTTTCCACAAGATAAAATAAAAGTAACTACATCAGGAATGATGAACCGCCATTTGTAGGCGTAATGATGCCTTTTTTGAATTTCAAATTGGAATATTATTCGCATGCATCAAGGGATAATATCCAAAACTGTTGGGAGTTCCAGACGCAGTTCTCATTCTTCAAAATATATATATATATATATATATATATATAATAAACATATCACTTATCAAATCCAACGTAGATCAACTCGTATCCGAACAACCAATCCAACAACAAATCTCCAAATCTTCATACATGATCCAGCCTTTACTAATCGAAATAGATAATACCCTTTTGCATCAATGATCCACCGACTACTCAGCTCTATGGATTGAAATCCTGCTCATGATTCACCATCTGGGCTTTCGAAGGTCACGCAACTCGCCAAACTCATTGAAAGACCTGGAGGCTAATATGTTGGTGTCAAAATCCCCTCAGTAGGATTTCGCCTTAATTAGTGATATTGCATCTCCTAACCCAGTACGTATTAACCCCCAGAGGGATCAACCAAGAAAGTATTTCCACGTAAGTATATTTAAAGAGCGTCCGAATGCCTAGGGCGTGATGTGACCGAGGGCGACGAGGAAACAAGCTGAACAGGAAACGACCGAGTCTTAACCGTTCTGGATTCCCAGAGATATGCCGAGATTATGGGAACGAGGAGGTAAAAGCTTGGTGGAAATAACGGAACAGAAGCCCGAAGTGTCCGAGAACCACAACAGGAATCGGAGCCGAACCTAGGAGTATAAATAGAAGAATTAGGAGAGAGAGGATCTTTTATCTTTTTTTTTTTTTTTACTTTTTACTTGAGTATTTTTTTTGTACACGAGCTCAAACTTTAGAGAAACTCTATCGATTAATACAAATTTCTATTTCATATAAATTTGAGTTGTGTTTTTCCTTATTAAGACGAAAATTGACGAATTTCTCATAATTTTTTTAATAAATTCACTTTGCAGATTCTAGCATCCACAAACAACAAACCAAATCCGCACTTGAACCATGCACACTATTTTAGCTAATATCTAACCAAATTCGCTTTATTTTTGTAACCAAAGAAATATCAATTTTTGTACAAAACCGCCTCGCTTTTTTTGTATGTGAAATCCGTCATGCAAATAATAATTTTTGTTGAATGGTGAGTTTATATAATCCGCCCCGAAAACGTCTAAATCCGCCATGCCCCGCGTCTTTCATTCGCACCCTACAAATCATGCCTTTAGTCTAAGGGGGTGTTATTCAATGATGAATTTTAAATCAACACTACAAGAAAACAACGGGTTTCTGATGGGCATATCCGTCATAAACTAGTCAGAAACGAGGCTTATTGACGGGTTTCTGACGGAAACAACCCGTCAGTTCTAAATGGCCAGACATCAGATTCCGTCAAAAAACACGTCAGGAATTTCTGACGGGTTTTTGGACGGAACATTATTGACGGTTTTTGTGACGGATTGTTTATGACAGAATTATTGACGGGTTTATCCATCAATTTCAACCCGTCAGTAAAACCATCACTAATTATCCGTCAATAAACCCGTTAGAAATTTCTGAAGGAATTACCTGTCAGAAATTACTGACGGGTTTATTGACTTAGTGACGATTTTACTGACGGGTTTTAATAAAATTGTTTTTTTATTAAAATTTTAATTTGGATTAATTTTTTAATTAATTTGAAATTAAAATTTAAAATATAAATAAAATAAAAATACAATAAAATCTAAAATATTAATAAAATTCAAAATGCATAATATTTAAAAAGTGTTAAAATACAGAAAACGATTTCAAGAACCGAAACCGTCGCCACCGTCGCCGCTACCGCCAGGGCCGTATTGTCGCGCCATCGATCGCATGAACTCATCTATCTTCTGTTGCATATGAGCTTGCTCTTCCCTTAGCCGTCTCACTTCCGCGTCGTGCTCATCTTGGGCCGTCCTCATCTCGGCCATTTGTTGCTTGACGGTCGCCAACTCCTCGTTCTTCTTCTGCAACTCCTCATACCTACTGGCATCTCTGTGATGTCGGGATCCCGTTCCAGGGAAGCAGTATCCCGCCATGTTCCCGAACCCGTAATAGCGGCCCTTCGATTTCTTCGTCTCCTGCAACAAAAAGACATTGTGTATTATTATATAAAATATAAAGTATAGTATGTAATTTAATTTTGCTTTTACTTACCTCATACAGTATTTTATACTGTGTATCCAACGGGATCTCTTTGTCGGGTGTCATCTGAGTATCCCCGCGGATATCATGGAAACGCTTCTTGGCACCCTCGCAACTCCCGAGCAAGCTGATCTTGAATCTGCCCGATCTTCTTGTTGGTGTGCAGATCCTCTACAATCTCGAGCGGCGACGGATCATGGCCAGTCTTCCGTTTCTCTTCAACATTGAAAACAAGCAAACCGTTAAAATTTAAAGTTGAAATTAATTATAAAAATAGTATTCAAACATACCATATCCTCCCCCCGGGTGAAACTATTTCTCGGGCCAGAGTTTGTCGTAGCGATCTCTTTCCCGTCATGCTGGCTCATTCGGTTGCACCAGTTTTTGACGGACAACCCTTCCGTCGATGGCTCACCCCAGTAGGTAATTTAGCCCTGTAGTAGTCCATCGGGCATCTGCGAATGTTGCTTGCCTTCTTTCAACCAACATTCCTTACAGGAGTAGATATGCGAGCTGAAGACTTTGCCCGCCTTACTCTTGAACTCCTTCTTTACTACCGACGTCATTGTCGGGCTCTAGTTGTATCAAGCTACAAAATGGACAAATTTAAAGTTAGCAAATTCAATAATTTGAATTAGAAAGTTATAAAAAAGTAATTAGATTCTTACCGCGAAGTAGTAAAACCAATGTGCGCGATCTTCTGGAGGCATATCCTTGTACCTCGGGTACGGATGACGTAGAAGATTGTGCAACATTCTCGTGATGCACTTCGTGATCCCGTTGTCTGAGGAGGGAAACTACGTCGTTCCTTCCATACACGACGGATCTAGAAAAGGCAACCGGTCCCGTCCCGGTTGGAGCAATAACTGCTCGATCGGCATTTGCTGTTGCGGCGGATCCATCCTGAGGATGCTGACCGGGCTGCTCGGGTGGTGGTGGGTCACGATGGGGCGGGGGTGTAACGAAACCCAACTGTTGTCCCGACGGGGTGGCCGGGACTTGTGTCGACGATCCCGACTCCCGGGTATCGTGAAAAGTCCCATCATTATACTGCCAATAACTGTAATTACTAAAATTACGGTCATTCAAAATTGTTGTTAGTTAAATAATTAGATGAAATTTTAAATATTTTAAATTCAAAAATTATGTAACTTTTTATGTTTATATAAGTTTTAATAAATATCATAATTATGTATTTAAATATATAAATTGTTTATTAAATATAATTTTAATAAAATTCTAAATCCTAAAATTTTATAAATTTAACAAAATCCTAAAAATTACCAACATAATCAAAATTACACTAAATCCCTAAAATTACCAACATAATCAAATACATAATCAAACATACCAAAATTACCAAAAATTCCAAAATTTACAAAATTTCCAAAATTTCACAAAATTTCGCAAAATTTCCAAAAGTTCCAAAATTTCCAAAATTTTCCAAATTTCCCAAATTCCAAAATTTCACTAAATCCCTAAATCTAAACTACAAACATAATCAATAATCAAACATACCAAAATTCCCAAATTTTCAAAAAAAAAACATCATAAACCCTAAACTACTCAAATCTCTTAAACTAACCGTTCAAATCAATTGAAAACTTGAAAAACAACTTAGAACTACCTAATACACTTACGTATAGTTAGGATTGCGCAATGGTTCCATGGAAATGGGGCAAAGTTGAGAGGATTTGGAGTTTTTTGTTTGTTTTTCGCGGTGGAATGAAGAAGAAAAGGTTTATGGTTTTTTTTATATAAGTGGTTTCTGACGGGTAAATCCGTCAAAAAACCCGTCAGAAATAAAAAAATTGAATTTTTGCGTGTTTACAAAAATTTTGGGAATCCGAAACGCGCAAAACCCCAGCCCCTAAGAAAACCCGTCAGAAATTTCTAACGGATTTTCTGACGGGTCATATTGATGACGGAATATACCCGTCAGAAATAAGAACATTCATATATATGACGAATTTTTAAAAACCCGTCAAAAATATGAATGTTCTTATGTCTGACGGGTTTATTGACGGAATGCATATATCCGTCAATAAACCCGTCAGAAATATGAACATATGTTCATATTTCTGACGGGTTTGAAAATCCGTCAGAAATATGAAATTCAATAAAATTTCAATATGATTGGTATTTGAACACTTATATTCATATGTTATGTAATCATTGATATTTCAATACTTATATTCATTGTTAGCGTATTGGAATTCATTGTTTTAAAGAGAATTTTTTAGAATTTCAACACTTATAACCATTGATATTTCAACACTTATATTCTAAAGAGAATGTTTTAGAATAAAAAAATAAATCCAAGAACATTTTTGGTGTATTGGAATTCATTGTTTTAAAAATAATAACAACAAAATAAAACTGAATAACAACAACAAATATAAAAAAACAAAGAGAAAATCATAAAACTACTCTTCAGATGACGAGTAATATGAAGGAGATGAATCCGTGTCATCTTGAAACTCGTCGCCTGACTCCTCGTCCATGTCATGTATGCTGACTTCTAAGTCACCGAACATAGTAAAGTCCACCACAAAATTTACGGCCATAGAAGGTTGAATCTCAGCTAGTGAACCATTTCCGATTGGCTGTAGTGGTTCAGGTTCATAAACCCCTTCTTTCATTCTTCTAGGATTGATCTGTGTCGCCGTTATCCAAGGATCGTTCCTACCAGAGATGCGTGGGTAACTAATGTAAGTTACCTTCACAAATATGGAAGATTAGTATGTTTTATTGAATGAAGACAATATTAATTGAATTTGTATCTGATCTGCTTATGAAGCAAGAATGAAAGGGTCATATTTCCCAAGTTTTCTGCGCGAGTTTATCGAAGTTACGCCAAACTTGTCTACTTAGACACCTCTACCATCAGTTGGATCATACCAATCACACATGAAGATAACACATCGCATGTTCAACATCACTGAGTATCTGACCTCCAATATCTCTTGAAGAATTCCATAGTACACCACATCTCCGTAAGTAGACGAAATGCCATGGTCTAATGTTGTCCTCTCCCGACCCAATTCGTGAACCTTGAATGCAAATCCTCTAGTGCAATATCTTGGGTACGAGGTAACAATTTTGTTCGGACCTCTTGCGATTTCAAGCAACCAGGTCGGAAATGTTCGCCCGGTAGATGTTTCCTCTCGAATTTGTAAACATATAGAAATATATAAAATGTTTGAAGATGTGGAAAAATATTTTCGTTATAAGTAATTAAACAATAACTTTCAAAAAATTGGAGCCACTTGTAATACTCTTCTTGTTTATTAGATTCTATTTCAGCTTCGAACTTGTTCGGGAAGTAACCACGAACCATTGCCATGTAGATCAGATCCTACAAGGTTTTAAGATACACAAGTTATATACACGAAAATAACCAAAAGTGAAATGTATTATTTATGTTTACCTTTCGTATTCCAACATATCTTCACAATTGCTGAGGATGTACGTATGTAGGTGTTTCCACTCAGCCGCAGTAAGTTGTCGAGTCTTGCCTTTTTCGCTAAGTCGCCCAATTTGTTGGAACAAACTCGGGACAAAAGCAGAATACGAAGGATGTTGTCCACCATCGTCATGTCGACTTGTTCTACGGATTCTCATTGCCACATCTCTTGGAAAGTAATATTCCGCAAAATTGGCGGCTTCTTCATTGATGCTCTGTGCCACAATAGACTCCTCCACTCTACTAAGATTTTTTACCTTCTTCTTCAAATGGAACATGTACCTCTCAAAAGGATACATCCACCGATATTGAATCGGGCCACCAAGNTGGAAGGTGAACCGTTAGATGTTCCATAACGTCAAAGAAAGACGGTGGGAAAATTTTCTCTAAGTCGCAAAGGATCACTGGTATACTCCTCTGTAACGTGGAAATACCATATGCGGTAAGTGCTCGTCGGCTAATGTCGCGAAAAAAGCTCCAACCGATGTACAAGCAAATAACTTAGTAAGTGAAACATATTTATAACATATTAGT
>OVBE01002310.1:0-31230 GCA_900406425.1 Iberis pinnata | reverse complement strand
CAACTGGTCTTTTTCTCCTCAACAAGGTCGATTCCAGGCTCGACCATCCCGACCATACCTTGGAAAGTGTCAGATCTGTGGCATTCAGGGTCATGCTGCTAAGAAGTGTCCACAACTTCAAAATATGTTGCCGCCGAATTCTGCCGCTTCTTTCAACTCTTGGAGACCTAGTGTGAATATGGCAGCTACATCTCAATATTCACCTAACAAGTGGCTGCTGGATAGTGGTGCGACGCACCATATTACTTCTGACTTGGATACACTATCCCTGCATCAACCCTATACTGGAACTGATGATCTACTCCTAGCCGATGGATCCAACCTGTAAATTCAACAAACTGGTTCAAAACTTCTTTCTACTGACAAAAATAAGCTTCTATTACATAAAGTTCTTTATGTTCCTGAAGTACAGAAGAATTTAATATCAGTTTATAGGCTATGCAATGCTAATAACGTTTCTGTTGAATTTTTCCCGGCATCCTTTCAGGTGAAGGACATCAACACGGGGGACCGCTTACTCCAAGGCAGAACTAAAAATGGACTATATGAGTGGCCAATGGCTGAATTACAACCTCAAGTATTGTATGCAACACCAACACCCAAGGCCACAATTTCCTCTTGGCACTCTCGCCTTGGCCACCCTTCTATCTCTATTTTAAACACTACTGTTAAGCGTTTTAAGCTACCTCTTTCTGGTTCATTACAACAATCGTTTGCTTGTTCTGATTGTTCTCTAAATAAAACACATAAACTTTCATTTTCTCAGTCAAGTATTTGCACAACTAAACCCCTGGAAATTATTTTCTCTGACGTCTGGACATCACCAGTATATTCTCATGATCGTTTTAAATACTATCTGATTTTAATAGATCACTTTTCACGTTATACCTGGTTATATCCTATGACACATAAATCTCAAGTCAAGGATATTTTTGTGGCCTATAAGGGTTTGGTGGAGAATAAGTTCAATACTCGGATTGGCTGCTTATTCTCCGATAACGGCGGTGAATTTCTAGCACTAAAATCATACCTGCTCAAAGAAGGGATTTCGCATCTCACGTCCCCTCCTCATACACCAGTTGACAATGGTGTTTCTGAGCGTAAGCATAGGCATGTGGTTGAGACATGACTCACCTTACTTTCTAAATCCAGCGTTCCAAAAGAGTACTGGCCTTTTGTGTTTCAGGTGGCTGTTTATCTGATTAATCGCTAACCCACTCCTGCCTTGCAACTTCAATCATCATTTCAGAAGCTCTTCAACGCAGATCCAAATTATGAATGTCTTCGGGTATTTGGCTGTCTCTGCTTTCCTTGGTTGAGACCCTATGCCAAACACAAATTGGATGATAGATCACTGCCGTGTGTATTTTTGGGCTACTCAAATAACCAAACTGCTTATCAATGCTTACATGTGCAAACGGGACGAATCTATCTCTCTCGTCATGTTAAATTCCATGAAGACAGTTTCCCTTTTGCATCACCATCGAATCGCTCAATTTTCGATGAAATCAGCCATGATCGGCCGCCTCCGCCGCTTGTCCAAGTTCTGCCGTCGCCGGTCACTATACCGGTGACGCCCCCGTCAAATGTCCTTCACCAAGCTTCTGCGTCGACTGCTCCTAATCACCGACAATCTCAGGTATGTCTCGCTCCTTCTATTCCTCTTTTAGAGCCCACTGCTCTTTTGCAAAATGGGCCTTATACCCAGGCCCAGCTTCCACCACTTCTCCCTCTTCACACAAACCCACTAACCAACAGCCCATTAAACACTAATCCATCTCCTCAACCCATCATCTCTTCCACTGTAACTCACCTTCCTACTATCGCCGATTCTTCACCATCTCAATCTATCTCACACGCCCGACCTCTAACTCTCCAACCTGTTCCTAATACCACACAATAACCACAAAATACCCATCCGATGAGAACTAGAGCCAAAAATCATATTACTAAACCCAACCACAAATTCAGTCTCACCACCACTCTATCATCACCTCGTCACCATCATCCGAAAACTGTTTCTCAAGCTCTCAAAGATCCAAATTGGAGAAAAGCTCTTTCACAGGAGTTCAATGCGTTAGCTTCAAATCAGACATGGGAACTTGTTCAACCACAACAGGAACATAATCTTGTCTCATGTAAGTGGCTGTTTACGGTGAAGTATAAAGCAAATGGCGATATTGATCGCTACAAGGCCCGCTTGGTAGCAAGAGGCTTCAATCAACAATATGGTGTCGATTATTGTGAAACTTTTAGTCCAGTAATCAAAACAACCACAATTCGTCTTGTTCTGAATCTTGCAGTAGCTAATTCCTGGACAATCAAACAGCTTGATGTCAACAACGCGTTTCTTCAAGGAGATTTGACGGAAGATGTGTTTATGTCGCAACCACCTGGTTTTGTGAATTTGGAATACCCGAATCATGTTTGTAAGTTAAAGAAGCCAATCTACAGGTTGAAACAAGCACCACGCTCCTGGTATACTTCTCTCAAGGCTTTTCTGATTAATATTGGTTTCATCAATTCTCTAGCAGACACATCTCTGTTCATTCATCGGTTGGGTACTCATTACACATATCTCTTGGTCTATGTTGATGATATTATAGTTACAGGAAGCAACTTGTCTACTGTTAACTATGTTTTAAAGTCTTTGGCAGATAGATTTTCTATCAAAGACCCAACAGATCTTACTTACTTTCTTGGAGTTGAAGTTGTACGTACACCTAACGGTCTATACTTGATGCAAAGGAAATATGTAATTGATCTTCTCAATAAAGTCAATATGGCAGATGCAAAAGCAGTTTCAACGCCAATGCAATCAAGTCCAAGATTGAGATTGTCTGATGGTGTGAAATTGGATGATCCAAAAGTTTACAGGTCAATTGTTGGTAGTCTCCAGTATCTCTCTTTCACAAGACCTGACATTATGTATGCAGTTAATCGGCTGTCACAGTTTATGCATCAACCTACAGAGACTCATCTCCAAGCGGCTAAGCGGGTGTTACGGTACTTGGCTGGAACCTTGTCCTATGGCATTTTCCTTCAACAAGGTTCACCGTTGAATCTACATGGCTTCACGGACGCATATTGGGCAGGTGATACGGATGACTACATTTCTACAAATGGTTATATTGTCTATCTTGGTGCTTCGCCCATTTCATGGACAGCTAGGAAACAAAAGGGTGTCGCGCGATCGTCAACCGAAGTTGAATATAGAGCAGTGGCACAAGCAGGTTCAGAGATATGTTGGGTGAGTTCTCTTCTACGTGAGATGGGTATTGGACTTAAATCACCTCTGGCTCTTTATTGTGACAACATTGGTGCCACATACTTATGTGCTAATCCTATTTTCCACTCAAGAATGAAGCATATTGCATTAGATTATCACTTTGTACGGAATCTAGTGCAATCGGGTTTGTTACGAGTCTCTCATGTTTCAACGGCGGATCAATTGGCTGATGTGTTCACCAAGCCACTCTCAAGACAACAATTTACAAGAGCTAGAGACAAGATTGGAATCACCAAGGCACCTCCATCTTGAGGGGGTGTATTAAGGAAACAATATCAATTATGTATATTACAATATCTTTGTATTTACTACAAGGCTGTATATATGTCTCTCGAGACTAACACTGTGAAATATAGAAAATCATTACTCTTATACATTCAAGATGTTTAATAGAATGTTTATGTATTTAAAAGTGTATTAAGCTTTTAAAATAAATAAAAAATGGCTAATGTACTAAAGGTTGGTCCTTAAGAAGCACTTTAAAAATTTTCTAAGCACCTTTATGTGTTGATTGTTGATTGGTCTTTAAAAAAAAAAATTGTAGAATATTGATTTGTTTGTAGACTCATATGTGATTGTTTATTTAAGGACTCCTAATGGACATATTTCTTTTTTTTTTTTTACATAGATCCTTAGCATAAAAATTAAATACAAAAAATAGTAAATACAATGTTAAGCATCTCATTAAACCCCCCACTAATGGAGATGCTGTCATAGGTTCTCAAAAAAAACTTATTATTTTAAGATTTATTCTTCTTCTCTCTTAAAAGATATTTTCCTCTTAAAGTTTCTTTTAAAAAATATTGAAAACCATATCTCAAACAAGAGATTTGAAAATCATCTCTCAGTTTTTCTCTCTTTTTTATTATTTTATATTATTTTTTTAGTAAGAACCCCTCTCTAAATCCTCCATTGAGAATGGTTTAACACCTCAATTTTCACTTTGAGGTTCTGGTTTGAGGTTCTGGTTTAAGAGACTACTACATATGTTTTGAAAATTAATCTATGCGTATGATACTTAAGTGGTTCAAACTTAGTTAACCTTTGAGTCAGATTGAAAATATGAGAACTATACTTGAAGTTTGAATATGTGAAATTTACATGTTATGATCTCTTTAATTCAAAAAGACTATAGATCGTGAAACCTTTTTACAGATAGTATATAAAAATATCCTCCACAGAAGATCACTTGCTCTACCAAAAGTTTTGAAGTTACATGATTGAAATGAAGGCGGTTTATGATGTTATGCACTTTCACCAAACAAAATGTTTTATTACATTCTTAAAAAAACAAAAAGCTAAATGAATCTAATGTAAAAAGAAGCAGAGCCCATGAGTGTAACCCAAAGGCTGCTTTAAAGTTTAACCCAAATAGCCACACTCGGAATTCCACGGTGAACCACAAACATCATATAATACCCAGGTGGTGCCACGTAGGAGTTAGTGGGCCCTTCCACGTCAGCTTTATACGCGAAAACGGATAACTGAGCCACGCGCCTCACGCGCAGAACCAACAACCTCTGGTTCATCGCCGTTGAGTGCGTGCTGAACGACGGCGCCACGAGCCTCACCGAGACCCTTCCGTTGAACATACCGAACGCCGGAATAACGAACGTAATGGAAAATGGCTTCCCGTATAGCATGTTTCCGGCCAGCTCCACCGTAAGAATCGACGGTCTCACGCCCGCGTACTGCGGATCGAGGTAAGGCGGATGATACGCCTCGAGACTGAGCTGCGTCGGGTAATGCCTCGCCGTAAAATTGTAATTCCGGTGAGGATTGCTTCCTCCGACTAAGACTCTACCGTCGGCAAGAAGGAGAGACGCCGAGTGGTACATTCTAGGGATTAGAGTCGGGGCGAGAACTTCGAATCTCCGGGTCGGGTTGATCTCGTCGGGTAAGTATAAAATGGGGTTGAGAACAGCGTTTGTGGCGTCTTCCCAACCAGCGGTTCCATTAGCTGCACCGTTAATGATCAAAACGTCACCGTTTGGTAATAACAACATATCAGGCATGACACGTGGCGATGGCATCTGCTCCATTACCCATTTAGGATTCGGGTCGGTCACTTTCAGTCTCCCGCACGTGCGAGACGCTCCGACGAAGATTTTAGGAATCGTCCTCGCTGCCTTCAGAAATGCTCCTGGTGGGGCACCGCCGCATACCATTACCTCTGCCGTTATCGTCGTTCTATTATTTTCTCCGGTGTGTAAGAGTGGGAGGAGCACGGATGAGCCACTGCTTGGGTAATTCCGTTTATCGCTACCGGGAATCTCCGGAAACTCCTTGACGATTCGGTGATTGACGAAATCGAACAAAATTGACCTACGATTAGCGAAGATGAAGAGGTTTCCGTCGGGAAGAAGATGAAGCATCGGATAAAGATTGTTTTCTTGGTTCAAATCTCTCGTTTCCAACAAGAAACTGAGATTGAAAACGGATTTTCCTGGGTTCTTGGGGTAAAACTCGTAACTAAAGGCTCTTCTTCCACCGACGATGATAATTCGGCCGTCGGGAAGAATCTGATTAGTGGCATACCACCGACGAGAAGTAAGATATGCTCTGTTCTCAACCCAATCACACAAAACGCCTCCATCGCAAGGTGTGAATATACGTACAGCTCGTTCTCCGATGCCATAACCGCCGGTTTGGATCAATGAGCCAGAGGCATTTAAAGAGCCGGAGGAGCACCATGTGTCGTAACGTAGAGTAAGCGGACGAAAAGTGTTTGAAGCGACGTCGTATAGAAGAGAATGAGCAGAGCAGTCAAAAACGGTGGCGTTTTGGCACTTTTGCGAAGGGAGGGAGAGATTCGAAGGACCATAGTCCGTACGGTCAAAGATAACGACTTTGTTGTTGTGGAGAAGCTGCATGTGCATAGCCGATATGCCTACACTCGGCTGCAGGAGGTCCCATCTCCCTCCGGCGAGGATTGCTAACGGTGAACGCGGGAGGAGTAAATCCGACGTGGAACAGAGGAAGAAAAAGAATGATAAAATGACTACGTTTAATAGGAATAACGAAAATGGGTTCTTCTTGAATCTTTCTTCTTTCATGTTTCGTTTTCTTCTCTGAATCTTGTTTCTCAGGATAACGAGATTTCACATTTAAAGCTTTTTCGGGTAATTAACTAATTATTGTCTTTCTTGAAAAGAGTAGGAGAAGAAACATTTATGGACTCTCATTGCTCTGATCATTTAGATTTATCTGGCAAGGTCCAAGAATTATTTATTGCTTTTGAATTTGTGCAAAATAAGTAGGTAAATTTGGAACTGTAGCATTATAAATCACGGACCATCTTCACCGAGATAACAGTGTCGCATTTTATCAACTTGCTTCTGACAACGACTTCAAAGATCACGGAGTGAGAAACGTCAAAAGAATCGATTCATTCTCCGTTTGAAATTCTGCTCGAGGAAACAAACAGAGAGTCCCGCCATTAATTACCTTCTGACCGCAAAAGGACAACTGCAATTACTTGGACGACAAGAACATGTGCAATGGGCCGAGTTTGACATCAGATGATTAAGCCCATTAAGCTTTTTAACCAAACCGGCTTGTAAGTGCAATTGATTTTTTGTCTTATCGGTTTATTCCGGTATAGAAGCCACTCGCTTGTCTAACTTTACAAGATATGTCAGAAGAGCAAGTTTCTAGAAGATCATCACTGTGTACAAACATTACGACATAGTACATATACGTCACTGAAATTTTCCCATTTCTCTAATCGCTCGGTGAAATCGAGAATCGCCGACCCGATTCTTGAATCGATCGGAACTTCTCTTATCACCGGCGTTCATCGCTGCAACACAATTGTTCTCTTGACGACCTCATCTCGCCACGATTTTTCTTTCTCTTGCTGTTTCCGGCCGGTTTTCACTCAATTACGAGATCTATATCCACGGTACCAATTTATCTGATAATTTTGTTTCCTTGTTGTTTCTTTGCTGGATCCGTTGATTTTACTTTCATCTGAGCTGTTTCGTGTCATTCTTATAGCTCCTTTTGGTGAATTGATGAGACCTTAAGCTATTTCTAGGTTCAAGTTTTACGTTTTGTAGAAAAAGTTTCTTCAATATTTTGCTGTTGATGTTTGCTTCTATAGGTAGTTTAGCTGTCATAGGTCATAGACTTTCTTTGCATATTAGCATACTGAAGCCGACTATTAGAACTACCTAGATTCACAGAGGTTTTGGACCATGAAATGATGAAGATTTGGGGTTTTTTTCATGTCATACACTAAAGGAGGATGTCGACTCCAGCTAGGAAGAGGTTGATGAGGGATTTCAAGAGGTTGCAGCAAGACCCTCCTGCGGGTATAAGCGGTGCTCCACAAGACAACAATATCATGCTCTGGAATGCTGTCATATTTGGGTAATTGAACAAGGACCATAGATACTGGCTTTAGTTTCTGAAAGATAGTAGTTTCTGTGCTTACTTACACCTTCTTGTTTTTTGGATTTGCAGGCCTGATGACACCCCATGGGATGGAGGTAAGCTTATGTTGTTGTAATTGGGCAAGGATCACGTGTCTTGAGATTTCGGAACAATCATTACAGTAGTTTTCTATTCTTTTGTCAGGTACTTTCAAATTATCAATGCAGTTCTCTGAAGATTATCCAAATAAACCACCAACAGTCCGGTTTGTGTCACGAATGTTTCATCCAAATAGTAAGTTATAGGGATATTGCACTGGTTTTTTCCTCAAACTGGTTGAGGTTGTCTTTTGGCTCAAATGAACCTTCTTTTTCTCTACTTGCTGTGCAGTTTATGCAGATGGGAGTATTTGCTTGGACATTCTACAAAACCAGTGGAGTCCAATCTATGATGTTGCTGCTATACTCACCTCTATCCAGGTAAAACTGAAATACCATACCATAAAGACAATCTCTTAATGCCCTTAAAGCTTGATCTTACTCTCTTCTTCTCTAAACCAATTTCTCCTTTGTTACTTACAGTCATTGCTCTGTGACCCTAATCCGAATTCTCCTGCAAACTCGGAAGCTGCACGGATGTACAGCGAAAGCAAGCGCGAGTACAACAGAAGAGTGCGCGATGTTGTTGAGCAAAGCTGGACTGCCGACTAGTATTACTTATTTGTAAGCTTTGTAACTCACTCCTACTCTTCAGTGTCACCATTCAGCAACAGCTTTCTTCTCTTTTCATTCGTGTCTTGTGTTTCCAAAACTCTTCTAAGTGATTCTATGCTTTTATGTGTTCTATGAAACCCAAACTTTGTACTAGACCAACTGAATATTCACTTTTGTGTATATATGTATTACGAATTTCTTGTTAGGTACCAAAATAACAAACTGTTGTGAAGCTTGACATGAAACTAGCAAGTACCACAAGCATGAGTGGTTTTATGTTTGAGTTAGTTACAAAGACTGGTCTCATTTTGGTAATTTTGTACTTGAACATTCAATTGACTTGTAGCTTTCGAAGCTCTGCCTCTGTCTCACGATTCATGTTCTTCTTGGGTGTTACAAAAATTGCCTATTCCTTTAATGAATGATGAAGACATTTTTCTTCTTGCATCTATGTACCACCAAGCCCGAGGTTTCCACTGCTTGTCCATCCTTGCTGCACTTGTATTGTGTACTGTAGATTCCATACAACATCCTCTATTGATGGCCGTTTCGTGTGATCTTCACAAAGACAATTGATGGCAAACTCTACTGTGGTCCTCAGTGACTCATACGCATATGTCCCTCTCACACTCGGATCTGCTAAGCTACGCAAGACCGATGGTTCATCTCTCAAACCATTCTCCAGCTGAAGCTTCAAGCTTCCCAACTCTGAAGATGCAGCTGTTATGACTTTGCCTGTGATGATCTGAAGTAGTATCACTCCAAACTGGTACACATCTTCTTTCTCTCCATCTTCATTACTAGGAGTTTCTTCTCCAACCTGCAGAATGTCCCCGAAAAAGATTATGTATTTTCATGAGATGAACTAGAAATAAGAAGCTAAGTCTTGGTTTACTTGGTTATACCTTGGAAGGTAGAGGAATTGTATAACCACTGAGTTTTACAGTGAGTGTTTCATCAAGTAGAATATTTTCTATATCCAAATTGTTCCCATAGATTCCTGGTGCCACTCCTGTGTGTAAGAACTGTATTCCTCTAGCTACTCCAATTGCTATTGACATTCTCTGAGGCCATTTTAACACCTCTTTCTTTCTCCAATCTGCCAAAAACATCTCCACACAATTAGTTTCCCAACAAAAATACCAAATCCTGAAACTCTTTTAAGGTATTACCGGTGAGGTAATCTCTTAAAGACCCATTAGAGACATATTCTTGGACTATAAAGATGGTGCTCCCTGCATATGGATGATGATCTTGATGAGTAACAATACAGTGTCCAAGTACACTGACTAGATGCATGTGCCTTAGCTTTGACAAAACTTCCATTTGCTGAGCCAGATTTTGTGTCGAATTCTTCTGTTTCAGCTTGATACACCTCACTGTCACTGCTATACCTTCTCTAAGACTACCTTTGTACAGCTGTTTTGTAATTACATACATTCATCAATTAGAAACTCAAATAGAGTTATGATCATGTTTTGTTGGCTTTTTAATTTTACCTGTTCTCCACAGAGACTTGCTGCATCAAAGTTGTTGGTAGCTTCTTCAACTTCTTCCAAAGAGAAAACTCGGTACGGTGATAATCCGATCACTGCAGATCTCATGGTTTGTGGTACACGTCCTGCATTTGAAATGCTTAAGCTAGTTAGGTAAATAATAGATTGATTCAAGATTTCACAAAGTAATAGTCTTCCTATTACTTGAGTCTGGTACTGTCTTTGATGTAGTTGACCTTGTTGCTGTGCTGCAAACAGAGATCTTATCAATATTGTTAGCTTCAAAAGGCTCTTCCTTTGACTTTGATTTTCTCATCCTAACTAAAACCAAACCAGCTAAAACAGCTGAAACAAGGACCACACCAACGATAATGCCAATCACTAATCCGAGTTCGATTCCTTTATCTTCTTCTTTCTTTTCTTCATCCTTAGTATCAGACCTCACATCAGAAACTGCTTGCTTTGCTTCGTTTTCGCAGAAAGTAACCGGACGCTGATACTTTGCAGAAGGAGAACCATTCAAAGACAAGCAATTGAACATGTAGAGCACTATCTGATTATGAAAGCTCTTTGAAGATAAGCAAGATGGAAGCTTTCCAGTAAGAAGATTCCGAGAAACATCTAATAGTTTAAGCTTAGAGCTGCATATAGATGAATTTGGAAGTGATCCACTCAACAAGTTTTGTGCCAAACTTAGATTCTGAAGCGAAGGAAGCGAAAACAAGAATCTTGGGATTGACCCAATGAACTTATTAGAAGAAAGATCCAAGCTTTGAAGCTTATTCAGATTCTTGATTTGTTCAGGAATCTTTGATCCAAAAGAGTTGTTCTTCAATGAAACTGTGATTAAGTTACTTGCGAGTGAAGGAACAACTTCAGGACCAAGTTTATTACCTTCTAATATCAGTTCTTGAAGATTTGATAATCCTCTAAGATCAGGAACACTTCCGTTGAATAGATTCTTCGCTAGAACAAGACTTCTTAGATTCTTCAACAGTGAGATCTCTTTAGGAATTTTCCCAGAGATAAAATTAGAAGTGAGATTCAGAGATTGAAGAGATGAAGATAACCTGATGATCTTTGGAGGAAGAGAACCAGAGATTCCAAGAGAGACAAGAGACAGAGTCTTTAAGTTTGAGAGTTTTGTAAGAAGAGTGAAGAGTGTGTCGCTTGAGAAACTTCCGGGAAGCTTAACGGTTCTGTTTCCGGTGATAGTTAATTCAGTTACGTGACCGTTGAAACAGAGGATTTTGAAGGATGGAGAAGAAGGAAGGTAGCAGAAATTGGTCGAGTTACTCCATGATTGAAGAATCAGTGGATATTGTAAATGCTTTTGGATTTCTAGTAGAGTTCTTGATTCAGTTGATGTTAATTGTGACTCTGAAAGAGATGGCAGAAGAAGAAGTAGAAGTAGAAGTAGAAGGAAAGTGAGAGAAAATGTGTGGCTTTTGGAGGAATTCTGCATTTTCTTGGGAAAATTACAGAGAAAGGATAAGTTTTGTGTTTTCTGAAATTAATGTGATTTTGATTTAGTAAGTCAAATTACAAAATGTAAAAGAGGTGTTTTTTAGAACATAAATTCTTGAGATTTTCTCGGGAAATTAAGAGAAAGAGAGAGAGAGTTAAATAAGCAATCTTTTGGGACAGAGAGAGAAAGAAAAATCTGTTACAGAAAAGCAGAGAAGGAGACAATAATAAATACAAATTTTGTTGATTATTGACAGACTGTTTTACTGTTTCGAAGAAGGTGAGAGTAGTGTTTTTTTGTATAAGGACATTTATTAGATCCTTAAAATACGTTAACTCCACATGAAATATCTATTTTTGATCCAAAATTTCCACAATAAGGTTACATATTTAAGTCAACTTGGTTATTAAGTTAGTTTATCTCTAGTCAGAAAGTAAATAAATAAAACTGTAATAGTCAGACCTTTGTTTACAACATTGCATTTATTGGATACATATATATATACATATCTTTTGACGAATAAATGTTTTTAGTTGTAATTATCAAGAAATCCGTAGATCTCTTCCCCGATGTAAATAATTTCATCTTTTTCAGTTGAACTTGTAATAAATATATATCAAAAATTTAGTGTATAGAGAAATGTATTAACACTAGATCTCAAAGATATAGAAAAAGTCAACTAGGAGACAAGTTTTTTGACAGTTGACTCACGTGTTAACACTCTTTATCAACGTAATAATCGACACTAATAAATCAGCTTAATATTTGCACGTCTATTTAAATATATCTTTTTGGGACAAAAGGCAATTGCTTCTCCTATGAAATCCTAGGCGCCGTTTATCCTTCAGTTTCGTGACCGGCGGCCGGTGGTTCACACAGCACCTTCGCCGGTCTTCTTGTTCTTCTTTAGGTATATATAGCGGTTATCTTCTCTCTATGCTTGATTTTCGCGGTTCAAGGGCCCTTTCTTTTTATCCTCGTCGAGTGAGATCCAGTGATGTCGGAGGTGCAGCGCCGGATCTCTTTGGACCAACAGTACCGTTTTCGAACGGCCGTTTCTCCTTCTGGTCATCGAGTTTCAGATTTTGAATTTGGTCTCACTGTCTCCAGCGATTGCTGCTCCCTATCATTTCCTCAGGCTAAGATCTCCTCTGGTATGGTGTTTGCTCCCTCTCCTTATTGCTGGTGGTTGATCTATGTTTGGCTTTGATGGGGTGGTGGCTTCGTTTGGCTGGTTTTGTTAGAAGGGTTAGGTTTTCCCTGTTTTGACTGGTGTTATCCTCAAGCCCTTTTGCTGTGTTTGTGTTCATTGGAATGGCTTTCAGGAGCTTTTGTTGGGTTTTGTTGAGCTTTAGCTTCGGCTTCGGTTGCTGTTGCTAGTTGGTTTTGGTGTAGTGTGGATTCAATCCTTATTCTCTGATGAAGGTTTTTTCTAGAGCATTGGCTTGCTGCCACCCGTCTTTCGTTTCTGCTTCTTCTAGTTTTAAGGTTGCGTTAGCTTTATCCGGCAGTTGGTGGACATCATTGTGGTCGTCTCTTCTGTTTGTTCTCTCTAAAGATTGAGAGTTATGGGCTTCGCGTTCCTTAAACCTTGTGACTTTTAGGCTTTTTGTTTTAAGTTAGGGATAGTCATCTATTCCTTTCTCTGGTTTCGAATTATGGTTTGTTTTTTTTTTCCAGGATTGTTTTGTTCCACTGGCTTAGCTCTCGGTTTATCTCCTTTTCCGCATTTGTGTAAAACTCTGTAATCCTGGTTATATTCAATCTAATAGACGTCAAAATATATATATGTTTTTGGGACCTCCTCAAAAATACCACAAAAAACTAGATTTATTCCAAAAATACCATTCACTTTTCAAAAATACCATATTTTTATGCAAAAATACCACAAAAATATTTTTGTTCCAAAAGTACCACAAATAACACTATCTCCTTCAAAACTAAACCATAAATTTTATTTAGTGAACTCAAATCCAAAATTTTAAATTATACACCCTTAAAATTAACTTTTTATATTTGTGGTATTTTTGAAACATTTAAGACTGTGTGGTATTTTTAGAACTTTTGAAAGTGTGGTATTTTTGAAATTTTAAACTTCTTTTGATGGTATTTGAAAAAATTCCTCTTTTTTTCTCTCTCAAATTCCTCCTTGTGGTTTTGTTGAAATCAAAAAGACAGTAATGTTAATAATCCAACAAACATTATGTATACTACTTATTATCTTTTGGTCTAAGTATTTTGTAGTCATCTATATTATTGATTGTAGAAGTTTAGTTATTTGTCGGTGAGATTAAGAAATGTGTGTCGTTTTGTTTTCGGTGTGTTTTAAAAGTGTTGAGATTCCAACAAATCTTTCCGCTTAGAGTTATGAACTGTCCATTACTTTTCTCCTTTGTTCTTTTATTCTCTTTTTTGCTTTACTACTAATAATTTGTACGTTGTTTTATAGTGGTTTTGACTATGTAGTAGTTTTATAATTTTTTAATCTAGATGAAACCATCACTAATAAGTAATCAAAATAAATCGTTGAAATCAAGTATTCAAGTGCAAAATCCAAGATTTTATTAAAAGCACTCAAACACGGTTTCTTACTCTTTTTTTTATGCTATATCATCATCTATATGATTTTTAAGTTTTAATTTACAATTTATTGAATTAATTTTTAAGTAACTTATTCACTACACATTACACATTTAATTAGTTATGAAAGAAATATAAAAAACATGCATTTGTTTTTACTATATCACAAAATTAAACAAAAAATAAACTATCATACATTTAAAAATAAAGTTTACCTCTCACCCCATTAGTTCGCTTGACATCTCCTTAATGAACTAACCAATTTTTCATACAGAAAGTCTTTATAAAAAATCCACATTAGCCAAGTCATAATAAAAAATAATTATTTAAAACACACAAAAACATTATTTTAAACTCTTTAATTTCTCCTTAGTTATTTAAAAAAAAAACCTTCTATAGAAAGCTACTAATAATTGAGTTTATAATATAAAAAATTAGTTCGAAAATGGAAAAAATGTTGCTCAAAATCCCATAATTATTGCTGATTTTTCGATTTGTTTTCCAAAAAAAAAAACATAAAAACAACAACAATCGCATATATGTAAATTCCAAAATCAAGTACACCATATTTTTTTATATCAACAATGGTTATATCTTTTTACCAATATTACCTCATTCAAATCACATAATTGCTAGTACAACTAGTATTATTAGGTATAACTTGTACTATTAAGTATTACTACGTACTTCCTTCCTTCGTATTAATTTGTTTAATGTTTTAGAAATTTTAGACATATTAAAAAAATAATTAATTTTGATCATTAAATATCTTGATTTAATAAGTTGTACACATTTTCATGTAAAATAACCAATAGAAATGAAGAAATTCAAATACTTTCATTTAATATTTATAAAACTTTGTAACTAACTAATAAAATATGTATTGAAAACTGAAAAGCCGATCATTTTGATAAAAGAAAAAACGTCTAAATCATCAAACAAATTAATATGGAGGGAATATAACTTACTACTAATATAACTTTGTACTGCTATAATTTGTACAACTATTACGACTAAGTACAATTGGTGTGTAACGTAACTCAAAAATAAAATATTTAAATACTGACAAAATGATTTTCTAATAAAAATAAATTGGATCGACTAGCTACAACCCCCTCGAAAGTTTGTTATCAGGTTCTGTCCCCGCCAAACTATCACTCTCTTTACCTTAACTCATAGATATAAGTTGTATATTTATTTCCCCATGACTATAAGTTGTATAGATATTTCCTCACCCGATCACATAACCATGTTTAACCGAATAAACCACTCTTAATCCGGTTTTAATGATTATCTTAAACCAAACGAACTCGTAATTAACCCGTAATCAAATACAAAACCGAAAGTAAAATCAAACAAAAAAATCAGTCGCGATAAAAAGTTAAAATCCCCTTTTGAAGAACTCTAATTTCTGGGTTTCTCATATCGCGAAAAAAAAAAAAATCAGAAGTGATGAAGAATCCTTCTTGTTCGAGTTCGATGGACATAGTTTCGGTTGGGACAGAAGAGATAGATTTCGTCAAAGATCCACAGAAGGAAGCAGAAGAGGACGAAGAAATGGTTGATAGGATAATCTATGAGATTGAAAATAATGTGGATGGGTTCGTCGATGAGCCTTTGTTTCATCAAGGTGCATACCCAGATAGTGACAACGACGCAGAAGAAGGTCCATTTCAAAACAATGCAAACCGAGAAGAAGGGTATACCGAAAGGGATGGACACTTATATTTGGGGCAAATCTTCTACAATGGTGTAGCCTTTAAAGATGTAGTGCTAGATTATGCATTAAACTTGGGCAGAAACATCAAACAGTATAGGTATAACAAAACCAAACTCGGATTCGATTGTGGCATAGGTGAAGGCTGTCCATGGCGCGTGTATTGCTCAGTGACAAGCAAATCTGATAAATGGCATATACGGAGGTTTAGTGAGGTACATACTTGTATTCCTAATGGCGAGTGTCAGTTGCTAAAGATTCCAGTCATTGCTAGATTGTTTATAGACAAAATTAAGGAAGAACCGGATTATATGATACCCATGAAGATAAAAAAAAATGATCAAAGAGAGATGGAAGTTCACTGTCTCTAGACCACAATGCCAAGAAGCTAGGCTTAAAGTGTTAAAATGGATAGAAAGGGAATATGATGAGCAGTTTAGTCGTCTCCGAGACTATAAGAAAGAAATTATTGATTCTAATCCAGGTTCCACTGTTGTAGTTGACACATACAAGAATGATGAAGGTGAAGATGTGTTTAGTAGGTTTTATGTCTGCTTTGAAAATCTGAGATCATCATGGAAAAGCACATGTCGTAAATTGATAGAATTTGATGGTTGTTTTTTAAGAGGCAAGATGAAAGGCCAATTGTTAGTAGCTTTAGGTAGAGATGAAAATAACTGTATATATCCTATAGCTTGGGCAGTTGTTCAAGTGGAAAATACCGATAATTAGCATTGGTTTGTGAAGATGCTTAAGGTAGATTTTGATCTATAAGATGGTAAGGATTATGTCATTATCTCATATCGACAAAAGGTAAGTTATTTTGTATATTTGTTTCTTGTTTATGCATTAATGTCTGTTTTGTCTGTTTGTATGCATTTTTCAGAATTTTGTCTGTTTGTAAAGATGGTAAAGATGCTTAATGTCTGATTGTTTCTGCATTTTTTATCTTGTTTAAGCATTTTTGCATTTCTGTTTTTGTTTGTTTCTTTCTGCATTTTTTTGTCAATTTTATGCATTTCTGCATTTTTGTCTTGTTTATGCTGGATTGGACTGAGAATTGGTTGTGTATTTTTATATGTGTTTTTGCAGGGTTTGATAAAAGCTGTTGATGTTGAATTGCCTAATGCGGAACACTGAATGTGTGTGAAACACATCTACAACAATCTGAAGAAGAATCATGGGAAGAAGAGTCTAATGAAACCACTCATATGGAATTTAGCATGGAGCTATAATGAGACAGAATTAAATGAGAATTTGGACAAGATAAGTTGCTATGACAGTAGCGTGTACGGGGACGTGATGAAATCAAACCCAAGGAGCTGGTGTAAGGCATTTTATAAGACAGGGAGTTGGTGTGAAAACGTTGATAATAATGCAACGGAGTCTTTCAACAGTTCCATTGTCAAGGCTAGAGAGAAACCATTTGTCCCTATGTTAGAGACGATAAGGAGAATGGCAATTGTACGCATCTCCAAAAGATCTATTGAAGCTAGTAATTACATTGGGAGATGCACTCCATATGTAAGTAAGTTTTTTCATACTGAGCATAAACTAGCAGTTGCTTGTAGGTGTTATAGATCAACAAATAGGACGTATGAGGTTGTGTTACATGGATGTTCTCATCGTATAAGCATAGAGAAAAACATTTGCCTCACCAATATCTTTATTCACCCTTTCAAAAAAGTGATCTTCTACCTTTATCTCAAACTTCTCAAGTACTTTCTCAAGCTCCATATCTACCATAAGCTTCTTAGTTTCTTTCAATTCTTCTTGGGGATGCGTAATACTTGAACCTAGTTGTTGAATCTCGTCGCATAAAGCTTCATCTACCCACTTGAACACATGCTTATCATTCACCGACTACACCACAATTCATGAACAAGACCTTAGTTGAGTCCACCATAATTTTCAAGACGAATTTAAAGAAGAACATACCTTTTCTCCTGCAGCAAATGCACAACGATAGTAACGACGATAATGATTCAAATCGGTTCTTGATACCTTTGCCACAATTGCTTGACCACACCAACAACTCCTCGGCACACAAAAAACTCTTATAGATGACTGACCACTTGATGTTCCACTAGAACCTCCAGATAAATTACTCATAATGCTGTCTAAAATTAACAAGCAATGTCAAATTCCTAATTTGACAAAAATCCGAGATGCGAAATTTAAGAAAAATTTACAATCTAATCAAGAGAGACCCACTGATTATCTCCTATTTCTTACCAATAACTTGAATTTCACAAAAGATTCAACGAGTTTCAGTTTTCTTTGAGATTTCTTCTTTCACCTTTTAGGGTTCTTGGCGATATTGCTTCTGGGAATCGATTTTTACTTCTGGTTTTTTTTTTCCTTTTTTTCGGGTTAAAAAAAATTGGTCAGGGGACTTGGTCTGAAATGGTTCGCGATACAAACTCAAACTAGATTCCAAGTGGTTTACTCGGTTAAACGTGGTTATGTGATCGGGTGGGGAAATATCTATACAACTTATAGTCAGGGGGAAATAAATATACAACTTATATCTATGGGTTAGGTTAAGTTAAAGAAGGTGATAGTTTGGGAGAAAAAAACCTGATAACAAACTTCCGAGGGGGCTGTAGCTAGTTGACCCAAATAAATTAAATCAAATGTAAATTTCAATGAAATGAATATTTATTGATGAGTTATTTAATGTTAATATATTTAATTTTGAAATATTAAATTTAAGTGAATATGAAATTTAAGTATTTATGGTACAACTAATACAACTATAATGTTTGAAATCAAATAACTATTAAAACAATGATGTTAAAATCTTAAAATACTTAAAATGTTGGAGAAAAAGAAAATATTATTGAAAAATGACAGAACATATGTAAGGACTTATTGATAAATATATTTTAAAAAATTAATATTTTTTTAAAGATAGTAATAAGAATAGCGAACAATTTTACCGATCCTTATTATTTTTTTTGGTCCAGTACGTGACAGTTATAACGTTGTCTTTATTTGTTATACAAACAATCCAGCATATGATCTTTGACATTCACTTATCTATTCAAGCTTTTGACATGTTTAGTGCTCCAAAGCTAGCAGAAAATTTTAAATTTTTTATTGTTGAATAACGATGGAGAATACTCAGAAAAGATCAAAGCCATGTTATACTGAATTCCCACTTACAGGACCAAAATGTGATGATGCAAGTTGTCGATTCGAGTGTTTGAAGAAAAAGAAGAAGAAGCAACTTGTACAAGATATGTGTAAGTCTAAATATGAAAAATGCATTTGTCAACATCGATGCCCTTGATTTTCTTTTACTTACAATAAAACTTAAACCACATCTAAATAAAACTCAAACCATATATAATAATTTATGTGTAATGTTAAAATGAAATTAATTGTATGAAAATGATGATTTTTAATAATAATGATAGAAATTCATAAGTATATATAATGTTAGAAAAATAAGTATGTTACTTTTTTCTTGTAATGTTATGTATTTTTAATAATTACTAGGCTATTATCCATGCGAACGCACGGGTTCAATTTTGTTTCACATTGTGTCACCTACGAATGTAAGTGTGACAATTTTGGCACCACACATTACCTCTTATTTACATTGCTACAACGATGAATATTTTATGAAAATATAAGATGGACACAATAAGAAATTTTAAAATTGCTGCTAGCTTCGGGCACTCAACAATCTCAAAAGCTTGAAATAGATAAGTGAAGGTGAAAAATCATAGGCCAAATTGTTTGTATAACAAATAAAGACAACGTTATAATTGTCACATACTAGACCAAAAACAAAGAATAAAGATCGGTCAAATTGTTTCCTATTCTTATTACTATTTCAAAAGTTTTTTCCTTTAAACTTTTTTATAAAATTGTCAATAACTCCTTACACGCGTTCTGTCATTTTTTAATAATAATTTTTACTCTAAGATTTCAGTATTTAAAAATTTTAACATCTTCATTTTAATAGTTATTTGATTTCAAACATTATAGTTGTACTAATTATACCATGAATACTCAAATATCTTACTCATTTAAATTTAATAATTCAAAATTAAATATATTAACATTGAATAATTCATCAATAAATACCAATTCCATTGAAATTTACATTTGATTTAATTTATTTTTATTAAAAGATCATTTTTCAATATTTAAATATTTTATTTTTGAATTACGTTACACCCCAATTGTATATAGTAGTAACAATTGTACATGTTATATCAGTACTAAAATATATTAATATTGAGTTATACATAGTAATACTTAGTAGTAAAAGTTATACCTAATAATACTAGTTGTACTAGCAATTATGTGATGTGAATGAGGTAATATTGGTAAAAAGAAATAAACAGGGTACTTCCAACGAATTGTTGAAACAAATTGCAAAAGTGTTTGAAGAGGAATATTAGAAGGGTTCACCACTGAAGCAGCGATTTCTTACACTTTTTGATAAACTAGAAGATGAAAAAAAAAACACAATCCAAAAAATGAATTTTAGAGTGATTAATATCACGAGAGAAACTAAAAATGATAATTCCAAAACATATGAAAAATCTAACAAGCTAACTAATCAGAGACCTTGAATATGATATTTATGATTAAAATGTTGTTTGCTCCTCTCTGCAACAAACTTCTAGACATCCAATATATAAGTAGATATCATCTTAACTTAAACGTTCACTCGAAGGTTCATGGACAATCTTTAATCTGTCTTCATGATGCTCCATTTCCTTGTTCTTGTATCTTCCAACAACATATGATGTAGAAACAATGCACTGTGCCAGAGCCATAAATCCATCCCTACCAGAAGACGGTTTCTTTGCAAGAAGTGCAAGGTTAACTAAAAATGTCAACATGTTTCCTATAAAATGAATAAACATTTAGACAAACATAATGATAAAGAAGATTATTATTAAAAAGTCTCTTTCATGCGCTTTACTTACATCTTAGTCTTTGAATGCATAGTCTCTATAAACCATTTTCTATCTTCCTCATTATCTTATCATTAAACAACTCAATCAACACAACTATTCAGTTAAACATACGAAATGCAATATAAGTTATAAGTTTTTGCATGACCAAATAGTGGGTTCATTTAAGCTTATTTTAGCAGCAGAATTCGATAATTGCTTCTAATCAAACATATAAGGTGGATCGAATGTAGGTGAAAGAAGAAGAAGAAAAACTCATTTATACTCCACCTATAAGATTCGTTTAATCAAGTGAAACCCAAATTCACATAAGTTTTATAACATCTTAAACCAATCTCAATCAAAGAAAGAGACATAAGCTATAAATGATCTACGTACCTCAATTGAGGAGTTGTTCGAGCTTTGTCAGATTGTGAGAGACTCCATTTAAGAAATTCGTCCCAATTGGATCTGTCTTTCGCCATTCAAGAATAGAACTTGGAACAGGAACAAGGAAGCAGAAATACTAACAAAAGTACGAAGCGACCTAACATGAATAAATGAGAAGAAGCTAACGGTACAAAAACTCACTGGAGAAATTGGATGATCTTCATCGACGGAATTGTGGGGAGGTATGAGAAGGAAACCCTGAAAAGATTGGGGACAACGATATTGAGAAAAAGATAATAGGCGAACGAAAAACACAAAAAATGATTTTTTATGAAGACACATGTTGTCTGGTTTCAACCTAGTGTATGTCCTCCCAATATGGGAGTGGTTCTCTTTTTTAGGAGTTCTTGTATAGTTTCCGTTAGAATTTACCTCATTACGAGGTCAGTTACCCTATATGGGTTTGTCTTTCCCCAAATGTGATTTGTTTACCTGTTGCTGGGTTTGTTTAAATTTTAATATAATTAAAGTTGACAAAATAAAAAGGAAGACACATGTCGTATTATTAGGAGTTGGCGTGTCAAAAGCTGAAGAGGATAACTTTTGCTCTTTTCTCAGTGTGCCACCTCATCATCTATATAGAATTTAAGTTTTAATTTACATAATTTATTGAATTAATTTCTAAGTAACTTATTAACTATACATTACACATTTATGTAATTTTGAAAGAAATATGAAGAGTCATGTCTTCTCTTCTACTATATCACAAAACGAAACAAAAAAGTTAAATTGTACTCACTAAAAGAAAAACATCTATATTGGTTTAAGGAGTAATGTTTGTTAATGTATCCGAGGTTTTCGTAAAATAATGCCTACAAATTATAAACCAAAATTTACCAACAAATTAAGTATTAAATTATCATTAGAAGAAGCTTTAAAATAAACAAAAAATCAAACTATACTCACCATAGAAAAAAGCATATTAATTTTATGAGCATTGTTTTTTTTAATGTATTTGAAGTTTTAATAAATCAATAACTATAAGTAATAAACCAACATTTACCAACGAATTGGGTACTAAAATGTAATTATTAATATATTATAAACTAGAACTCAACATAACTAACATACCAAATATTCAACAATCACAAAATGAAGTATATAAACTTCCAAAATTTTGTAAGTTTTATATTTCACATCGTAAACTCATTTGTTAGTTTTAGATTAATTATTTTTTTCGTTATTTTTTCTTATTTGAGAAGATGTTCTAATCGCCAATTCACTAGAGGTTAGCCAAACAAGATTTTCAATTATTTACTTTGCTAAATAAAATATTTTAATGTGCTACTAAATCATGTCAAATATTTTTGAATTGCGTGAATATGGAAAAACTAAAATAGGGTGAATTTCAGCGGCCCTCCTAGACACCCTTACCGACTGCAGACGCTTTGAACCTAGTCGGAGTCTTTCGAGGCTCTAGATACCAGGGTCATCTACAAAAAAAAATAATAAAGCACAATTTTCTCTTCAAAGTTCAAAATGTATGAATAAATATGTTTTTATTGTAGTTCAAAAAATTAGTCGTATTGAATTTCTCAATTAATTAAGTCATAGTATTTTTTATGAAAATTATATTATGAATGCTCTAAATAAAAAATAGAAAAAAGTTTTGCATAATATAAAGATAAATAATTATAATTTTTGTTAATGATTATTTTGTAATTTTTTCAACACATTTTTATTTTTGTCATTTACATCAGAGCCGTTCCTGAGCCCAAGCAGAGCAAGCATGCGCTTGCGGCCACTTTTTCAATTTAAAAATTTTAGTTAAGAAAACGGCCCATTTTTTTGAAAATTTGTATAATTTTGGCATATTTTTCATTGTAGCTTGTGGTCTTTAAATTTTTTTAAAATCTCAGGACCGACCCTATTTACATTGATCTATTTATAAGGCGATTAAAACTCTAGTAAAAAAAATGTTTATGAAAACTCAAAATCCTTATTTTTGTCACCGTTTCCAAGTTTCTTGAGAACTAGAATCATGATCGAAAAATATATTTACTTTCAACAAAAAATGGAAGGCACGTCACATGCAAATGCCTTGTAATAAGCGACACTGCCAAAAGTATCCATTAATATTATACTAGTATTACATAACATGCATTTTTTTATTTTCATTCTGCAATATAAATCAAACCCATTTTTTTTTTTTCGAAGGGAGGGATTATATTAAACCGGCCCAATTGGCCCAAAAGAATTGTCATTTACAAAAGGGTGGGAAGAAGAAAAACAGAGGCAATAGGAAACCAAAGCAGTCACAAAACAGGGGAGAGCTCCGCTAACAGGGAAGGAGTAGGGGATACGGGAGCTAGTCTCTCAGGATTGAGCGCAAGTAATCCAGCGAGGAAGACCAATCTGGATATAAGACTGGTATCTCCCTGAATCAACGACGCTTTGGCTAATAAGATTAGCTTCCTTATTCCCTTCTAAAGAAACCACTTCACATGTATAGCTTGCGAAAAGACTGAGTTTCGCAGTAAGAACATCTGAATATGGCTTAAGAATCGGCCAATCAGGTGGTCGTATTACAGCCCCAACTAAATCTTTTGGACCGAAAGCAAAGATAACATGTTGATAATGAAGAGATGCCAAACTCTCCATTGCCCAAAGAACCGTCTTGAAAGCTTTTTCCATTGAAGATCCTGCCTCGGTGAAAGCCCTTCGGCTATGAAGAATGGCTTGTCCCTCTGAGTCTTTAATAATCCACGCCCCACCAGATAGATAGGATGTTTTAGCCGAGGAGGATGCAATATAACACTTGACCCAAGAATGGGGGGTGGAGTGAACAGCTTGTCGAGGGGCTCTATTTGAGTCCATGTGATTTAAATTAGGATTGGGAAGATGTTGCTGGGCTTGGAACCACGATTCTGCTTCTGTTTTCATCTTGATCATCAAATCGAAGGCTGTGAAAGGGAAGCCATCAAATAGAATCTTATTTCTTCTTTTCCAAAGCATCCATATAACCCAGGGGAATAGTCTGCTTAGTTGTTGAGGAATAAGAGAATTCTTGGTGAGGCCGAGGAGGTAGTAGACGTTGACATAAATCGAGGAGACATGAAGACCTTGTGGCGGAGATGGTATGTCGGATAAAGCCCAGATTTGGCGAGCAAAAGTACATGAGAAGAGGACATGGTTGGGGGACTCGCCATCCTCTCCACATGATTGGCATCGGGGATCAGTTCTCACTCCTTTAAGTTTTAGTAAATCTGAGACTGGGATAGCATCACTTATAGCTTTCCAGATGAATGTTTTAATTTTCGTAGGAGTTTCCAGGGACCAAATGAGATGACGGATTTCATTGGTTGACGGTTGTACGCTTGCTCCTGTCAGTTCTATTGAATGGTGAGACTTAAATGCTAATTGATACCCTGTTTTGACATTGTATGTGCCCGATTTTGAGAACTGCCAGACCCAAAAGTCTTCTGAAGTAGGAGACGGCCTATTTGCGAGGATCAGATCCGCATCTTGTTGAAAAAATAAGTCTCTCACAAGCTGTCTTTTCCAATCTCTGGTTCGCTCATCAATTAAATCAGAAGCTTTAAGATCTATGTTGATAATTGGATTTCGGATTAGAGGTCTTCTCATTGATCCATCGAAGATCCAATTATCAATCCAAACATTGATGGATCGTCCATTTCCCACCATTTTCCTAAGCCCTTTTGTAAGAAGTTTTGAGCCAAAGACCAAGCTTCTCCACCCATATGAAGGTCTCTTTGCTTTGGGGGCATCCAAGATTGAGGAGAGTTTGAAATACCGGTCTTTAAGGAGGCGAGCTAAGGGACTATTTGGATTTTGCAAAATTCTCCAAACTTGTTTAGCCAAAAGAGATTGGTTGAAACATACCAAGTCTTTAAAGCCACATCCACCGAGGATTTTTGGTAAACAAAGTTTTTCCCACCTTATCCAGTGTATTTTCCTTTTCCCTTCCATAGCATTCCACCAGAAGTTGGACATAGCAGATGTTAGTGCCTTTGCCGACGATTTCGGTAATTGGAAGCAAGAAAGCGCATAAATTGGCATCGCTTGGGCGACAGACTTCAACAGAATTTCTTTTCCTCCTTGAGAAAGGGTTTTCGCGTACCATGAATTCAAACGGTTACTTAGTGTTTGGTGTAGGTACTCCAGGATTTTGATTTTTGATCCGCTGAAACATTCAGGTAAGCCTAAGTAAGAGCCCGTTCCACCTTCATTACTAATCCCTGAGATCGTCTTGATTAAGTCTTTTTGGTCTTCCCCCATTTTAGCACCAAAAGATATAGCGGATTTTGCAAAGTTTATAACTTGCCCCGACATTTCCCCATACACTCGCAATATTTCAAACAGATTTTTGACTTGATCTTCTTTGGCTTGACATAGGAATAAGCTGTCATCGGCAAACAATAAGTGGCTAACCGAGATGCCATTAGGGCTCAATTTCAAGCCATTAAACATATCATCTCTTTCAGCTTTCTCTAGCATATAAACCAGCCCTTCGGTACAAATAACAAACAGAAAAGGGGATATTGGATCCCCTTGTCTCAATCCTCGTTGGGGTTGCACCAAACCAAAGGGAACGTCATTAATAAGAACCGAGAAAGTCGGGGTTGATACGCATTCCATGACCCATTCAATCCATATGTCACTAAATCCCATAGCCATCATCACCACCCTTAAGAAAATCCATTCGATTCGATCATAAGCTTTCGACATATCTGTTTTAATTGCTAACCCCGAGGTGGATAATTCCGAGTCTGTCTGTAGAGCATGATTGAACTCATGGGCGATAAGGATATTATCTGAGATTAGCCTTCCCGGGACAAAGGCCGATTGGGAAGAACTAATGATGTGTGGCAAAAGGTGTTTAAGCCTTTCCGCAAGGATCTTCGAGACCATCTTGTATAAAACCGAGCATAGGCTAATGGGACGAAGATCACACATCTTTTCGGCGGAATCTTTTTTAGGGATAAGGCACAAGAGAGTATAATTCCATCCCTGCGGCAATTTAGCAGTGATGAAAAAGTTTTGGATCTCCTTGGTTACTTGAGGACCAACAAATTCCCAATAATGTTGGAAGAATTTAGCGGTCATTCCATCATAACCTGGAGCCGAGTTAGGGTTGATTGAGAAGGCCGCGTGTCTTACTTCTTCTTTTGTGACCCGCGAGGTTAACCTCATGTTCATTGCGTTCGTTACCTTGGAAGGGAAGTTAATGAATAAGTTGGGGTCTATAAGCGGATTCGATGTTGAGAAGAGGGTTTCAAAATAAGAGGCAGCAATGGATCCTTTCGAAGCTTCCGAATTATGCTTGATCCCACTCTCGTCAATTAAGCATTCCAATCGTCTTTTGGATCTTTGTGATTTAACTGCGGCATGGAAGAATTTTGTATTACAATCACCCTCTTTAAGCCATTTTTCCCTCGCTTTCTGGCTCCAAAACGATTCTTCTCTTTGGTATGCGATTTTCAGTTGAGTTTTCAAGAAGCGTAGGTGGTGAAAAGATGGGAATTGACTGGATTCGGCCTGATCTAATTCCACTTGAATTTCTCTGATTTTTGACTCTGCATTGTAACCGTTTTCTCTTTTCCATTTACTTAGTAAGTTTCGCGTTCGGCGTACTCTCTCTGATACCTTATCAATATTCTGCGGAAGTCTTGAAAACCAAAGCTTCTGGATCTGTTTTGAAACCTCAATATTTCCTGTGAGTTGTTTATCAAACTTAAATCGACTCCTTTTACCTTCTTGAGCTGAGATTAGATTGATAAGTAAGGGCCTATGATCCGAGCCTTCCTTGGGTAAAAACACTTGATTTGAATTGGGGAAGAACCTTAACCAAGCTTTGTTTCCAAAACAGCGATCGAGTTTACATTGAATCCAAGTCTTGTATCGCCATCCACTCCAAGAGAATTCATTCCCAAATGAGTTTATTTCCTTCATATCACATAACTGTAACATCATATTGAAATCATCACACAATTTTTGATTTCTTGGAGGCCCTCCTATTTTCTCTTCCTTAGATCTAATTTCGTTGAAGTCTCCAAACATACACCATTTGTCCCTCCTATTTAACCCAAGTCTGATCAACTTTTCCCAAAAAATGTGCCTTAGGCTTTGATTAGGTTCACCATATATACATGAAACGTAGAAAGAGACATTGCCATATGACAATTTGAGGTCCAAAAGGTTTTTACAAAAGGATAGAACTTCAACATTTACAGAGGATTTCCAAAAAAGAGCCAACCCCCCACTTAGACCTACAGGATCAACAGTAAACAATCTGTCATATCCTAACCAAACCTGGATATCTACTAAAACATTCCGAGGGTTCTTAGTTTCCATTAAAAAAAGTATATCAGGGAAGAAAGATTTTCTTAATTCCCTCAACCGTGGAATCACCAGGTCTTGAGAACCTCCAAGCCCCTGGCAATTCCAGCTCATAAATGCCATTAATCTTGGGGCAGCCCCACTAGGGGGTCCGCCAGATTGATTTGTACTCTTTGTTTCTTTTCTTGACTTTCAGGTTCATCTTCTGGTTTTTTATAATCAATGTCCTCAGCCTTATTTAACTTTTGCTCAGCTTGCATCTCTTCTACTCTTTTCCTCTTATTCTGACCCTTGTCTAACTCAGGCTGTGATTTATCAATTTCCATTTGGCTGACTCTGAGATTAGATCCTCCCTCCAGGCTTCTACTTTCGGCAATAGGTTTTGTTTTTTGATAGTGCCGAAGCTTCCTCATTCCAGGTCTTTCTGCTTCTTCAGGAACGGTTGAACTCTTATCGAGGAATTTCTCAGTACCTGTTAATATCTCAAGTTCTGGTTGGACAATTAATTCACCAGTTTTACCATCACCCTTCCCTGGTGAGTTTGAGTGAGCTCTTCCTGACTTAATTGCATCCCCCATTAATTTAACAGACGGTAATGGGCAACTTTTTGATTGAGAGATGGGTGAAGAATTCACATTGACCACAATTCCTTTACCTTTATCTATGTCCATAGTGACAGTAGGTAACTTTTCCAATCGAAGAACCCTTTTCTGCATAATAGGATCCTTTGCCACTTCTTTGAGAGAGGCTGCAACCCGAGCTTCTTTCACCGCTGGATCATCACCATTGGCAGATATTAGGTACCTTCTCATTTCCTCTAGGACATCTGGGTTGATAACTGGTCTACCAGAGATAGATTTTTGACTGCCTAGAGTGTCATTGATAATTTGATCCAGAGTTACACTTGTACCAGCCTCTGAGGCGGTCTTCGGAGCATCTGAATTTTGCGATCCTTTGTGAGATGAGTTGGACTGTTGTGATTTGTTTAAAGGGCATGACTGTTTCTCATGAGTTAGTCCCTGACATAGATAGCAGCGTTTATATATATTTTCATATGCGAAGTGTATCGTTGATCGTTCACCAGTAGGCTGAATAATGTCTCGACTCTGTCGAAGCGGTCTAGCTACATTCAGGCGTATCTTCACTCTTACATACTCCCTGCTCTGGGTTTTTGATTCCTCCAGAGCCACAACATCCACTCTACCCAATACTTCACACATTTCCATAATTGCTAGAGGAGTATAATTATCAATTGGGATATTGCGAACCTGTACCCAGACGTTTATGAACTGTAAGAAGTCTTCAGGAGGGTTGCGCTGCCAGCGTTCCAGAACAATAGTCCAATCATTGTGTGATTGCACTCCCTTTTCCAAGACCTCGAGAAGGTCATGTTCAGAGTTGAAGATGAATTGAAATTTCTCTTTGGTGAGTGCCACACCTCTCACTCGGCCTAATTTTTGCCACTTCCTAGGCATATCCAGTACTACATCAGAAACTTTTTGACAATGAGTATTCAGAATTCGACCCACCAGACTTAGTTCGTTCTTCTCCACCGAGAAATAGTCTGGCAGAATCGGAATTTGTAGAGGACTTAACTCCCCTTCTTCGAGTGACAAAGCTGCGATGGCTCGATCCATTTCCGACGTCATCGGTGCAACAGAGCTAGGCGATCGGAGAAAGTTACTGAAATTTGGTGGTGATCGGTGATCTGAAAGAGAGTAGAAGATTACGAAAAGGAGAATTTTTTGATCGAAACAGTGAAAAGCTCGTAAACCAAGAGAAACTCCACCACAAATGCTCCCAATTTACCAGAGTGAGAGACTCTGCTTAAATTAGAGGGTTCTCTGCTCTAAATTAGAGAATCTTTTAAACTGGTAAATCAAACCCATTTTATAACAGTTTTTTCGATAAAATAAATATATATATATATATATATATATGTGTGTGTAATATGTCGGGCTTATGCGTTTTTAAATAATAAATGCTAAGTTTCAATCAAAGTGGTCCAACTCATTTTGGGCCTTAAAATATCAGATCTTTAGGTCCATATTCACATAGATATGTTAAAATAAAATCACATACATTGCATAATATTACACAATTAACTGATTAAAAATAAAAATTTACCAACGTTTACATAATTACTTGTTTATTTAAGTCATATGGTATTTACTTTATAGTGTAAGTTCATCCATAAAAATAAATTTAATACTGTCTATTTACATGCTTTAAACCCGACAATTCAATATTTAATGACTAGTAGAAAAATCAATTATAAACTATTATCTTCTTAGAAAATTAAATCAGTTTCGAAAACAGAACGACAAAATAATTTAATTTGACGAAACTCGGGGTGGGCGTCCAAGAGAACAATGGAGCCTAGTTGATTTCCAAAATATGGTTAATGTTTGTGGTTTTCGGGATTTACCTTTTTTGGGTAATAATATGACTTGGGTGGGGAAGCGGCATTCTTATACTATTGAGAGTTGGTTAGATCGGGCAATGTGTAATAAAGAATGGCTTTCTCTATTTCCTGCAACAACTATTCAATACCTCGACCTTGTCGAATCAGATCACCGTCCAGCCATTGTGAACATTCGTCACCATATTGAGGGTGGATATAAACAATTTCGCTATGATCGTCGGTTTGCCTCAAATCCGGATTTTGTAAATGTTGTCCGAAATAGTTGGAATTCATCACAAGTTTCTTCGGGCACGGTCAAGGATCGAATTATACGGTGTCGTCAGGCGATCAGTTTATGGCGGCACAATAATAATCAAAATTCTCAAAAACAGATTCTCGAACTAAGACAGGCTATTGATGATGCACAACAGAGTTCGTCTACTCCACTTTCGTTGATTCATTCTCTTAAACAACAACTTCTCGAAGCTTATCATCGGGAAGAGGATTACTGGCAACTTAAAAGTCGGAATACATGGTTAAAGTCAGGTGATCTAAACACAAAATTTTATCATGCGGTAACCCGTAATCGACGCGCAAAGAATAGAATCATTACTTTACAAGATGGTCAAGGCGATCGGATTTTTGGAACTTGGAATCTAGCAAATCTGGCACTAGACCACTTTCATACTCTTTTCGCCAGTCAAGGGGTGAGGAATAGTCAACTTCTGATTCAGTCCTTACCGACTCAGATTTCCCCTGCAATGAATGACACGCTTATCTCGACAGTTACTCCAGCTGAAATCAAGACTGCCCTCTTTGATATTGGGGCTGACAAGGCTCCCGGACCGGATGGCTTTACGGCTAGATTTTTTCAAGAACAATGGGACGTTGTGGGACCGGCAATAGTTACGGAGATACAAGCTTTTTTCGATGATGATACTCTGCCCTCTGGATGGAATCATACCAATATTTGCCTAATTCCTAAGTTAAAGGGGCCCCAGACTATGCATGACTTCCGTCCAATCAGTTTATGCAATGTTTTATACAAGATTATCTCCAAGATTCTGGTTAATCGTCTTAAGTTAATCCTTCCCACCATTATATCAGATTCACAAACAGCTTTTGTTCCGGGTCGTTCGATATATGATAATGTTTTGATCGCTCATGAACTGTTTCATGCACTTCGATCAACTACTTCAGTCGCGACAAATTTTATGGCTATCAAAACAGATATCAGTAAAGCGTATGACAGACTTGAATGGCGGTTTTTACAGGAAGTCTTACTTCAGAGAGGATTTCATAGTAAGTGGATTAACTGGATACTCCAATGTGTCACTACAGTTTCTTTTTCGGTATTAATTAATGGCAGTCCATATGGTCATATCCAACCCAAACGAGGTTTACGCCAAGGAGACCCTTTATCCCCATACCTATTTATCCTCTGTGCTGATGTTCTAAGTTCATACATTTCTCAACAAGTGAAGGTTCGTGCTTTGGAAGGCATACAAGTCTGCAAA
>OVBE01002309.1:0-21707 GCA_900406425.1 Iberis pinnata | reverse complement strand
GGGGTATTGGTTTTTGATCTCTACAATTATTCCATAAATCATTGCTAGCAAAGCAATTATGGCGGATGTATTCTTCTCCCAATTCTCTAGTTGCTCGCATTTTCAAAGGACAATATTACAGAAACTCATCACCTCTTCAGGTCGACATTGCTACTAGACCGTCTTACGGTTAACGAAGTATTTGTGAATCAAAATCCCTGTTACCACTTAGTTTAAGGAGAATCATCAAAACGGGATTTTAAACGAGAGTTTGGCAAGACCCATGGCTACCGGCTGAGAAGCTCCGTAAAGCCCAAATTCTTCTCCCCAATGTTGATCATGAATTGAGAGTATTTGAGTTGATGGTTGCACATACCACAAATTGGAACATATCTTTTGTTAAAGGGTTATTTCAACAAGCTGATATACCCGACATTCTCTTGATTCGGCCTTCATTATCCTTATTGGATCGCCTCAGTTGGCATTATATGAAATATAAAAATTATACAGTCAAATCGGGTTATGATGTAGCAATAACGTATCAGTTTGATCAATCGGGCGGGTGGTTGGAGTTACTGTCAATATCACCCATCTATTAACTGTTTTGAATTCTCCCAGCGCCATCCAAGTTAAAACACTTCCTTTGGGAAATCTCTTCGGTGCGTTAGCCGTAAAGGCACAAATTCTATAACGCAAGTTACATGTTGATGATATTTGCGAACGATGCGGCGACGAGTCGGAATTGATTAATCATGCTTTGTTTACTTACCCGCCAGCATTACAGTGTTGGACATTATCATCTTTCCCACATCTTCCGGGGTCTTCCAACGGAACATTTATTACAGAACTTGTAATATTAATTATATGGTGCTAAAAAGGCTCTCCTACAAAGGATGTTTTCAAGGCTTTTCCTTGGATGATATGGTATATCTGGAAAGCAAGTGATGTTTCCAAAACACTAAATGGAAACCCCCATATAGCATAGAGCATGCTGTACGGGAAGCAAATGAATGGTTTCTAGCAAACTCATGTCTAGAACGACATCGTCGACCTAAACAAACAGAGATTTGGAATACAATTTCTTACCCCCTCTATGTTGGGGATGTGTAGCTTTGATGGGTCTTGGAAATCCAGAGATACTATTAGTGGCATTGATTGGCATTTGCCTCCCGAAAATGGACAATCAGAATTGATGGGGTGTGCATGTATCTGCTCTGGAATTTCACCTTTACACACATAATTTCTAGCGTTATTATGGATGCTAAATTGCCTCAAACGGTTATGACGGGATTGCTCTACTTTAGTCACATATTCAACGGAGCTGATCCAAATTCTCGATAACCCTTCGAAATGGCTTGCTTTTGCGGCAGAGATAGCGGAATTTCAATCACGAAAGACTGGTTTCAGACAGTTCAAGCTCATTCACCGCGGAAGATTGTTGAATAGAAGAGCAGATTTGCTCGCAAGATATGCCATAGAGGCAAATGTATTATCTTCCTATGTTGGTTCTACTCCGCCGATTGAGTGTTTTGTAATTTTTAACTCGATTTAATTTTATTCATTTTTGTTGTAAAAAACAGTATTATATTTAATGTAATATATGTTTATTTACAAACATTGTTTACCGGTTTTAGAGTTCGTAACTTTTTTACTGACACATTTATATCTTATTTTTTTCCTAGAGTAGATTATGAATGAAGAAAATTAAGGAACCATAACAACATCCTAAATTATATATGTATAAGATATCAATGAGTATAAACAGGAATTTTCGAGAGTATTTCAAACATTTCATACATAAAAACTATAAGAAAAAGGGTATTTTCAATTTTTTTATTATTTTTGCATCATTTATAAGTTATACAAATAAATTTTATATTATTTTAACAAATGATGATGCAAATACTTTGCATCAATAAAAATAATTGATGTTAATGTTGCATCAGCTATGTAATTTATGTGAATATATATCATTTATTAAAAATGATTTTTTTTTTGATGACCCTGATATCCGTAGCCTCGAAGAATTCCGACTAGGTCCAAAGCGTCCGCAGTCGCCAAAGATATCCAGGAGGGCCGCCGAAATTCACCCCATGTTAATTGACGGTGGCCGGGATTCGAACCCAGATAGCGGAACTCACAGCTGTGAGCCCTGTACCACCAGAGCTAGAAGCCCCGGTTAAAAAAATGATATTATATTTTGCATCGGTTAATAAAATCGATGTTAAAATTAGTTTTATTTATTATAAATGATTTAAATATTACATCATTTTATAAAGTCGATGTTAATATTAGTTTCATTTATTATAAATGATTTAAATATTGTATCATTTTATAAAATTAATGTTAATATTAGTTTCATTTATTATAAATTATTTAAATATTGCATCACTTTGTAAAATCGATGTTATTATCAGTTTCATTTATTAGAATGATTTAAATATTGCATCGATTTATAAAGTTAATGTTATCATTAGTTTCATTTATTATAAATGATGATATATTCAACATCACTTTTATAAGTTAGTATTGGTTTCATTTTTAGTAATTGATATCAATATTTGTATCGTTAGTTGAAGTGAAAATTAGTGTCAGTTTTCAATTTTTTTTTAAATAGTGTCATTTCCTATAAATGATATATTTAGTTATATCACTTATAATTAAATAATATTAAAATTGGTGTAATTTTCAATATATATCTCTAATAATAAAATCATTTACAATAACTGATATTAATATTCATATTTTTATTAATTGTTATTTATTTGTACAAATAATATTTTGGCATCATTTCTAACATAAAATATAATAACATAATCATTTATAAAAATCCAGTCATTCATACTAATGGACTCGTTCATAATTTAAATAGTTAAATATTAATTAAATAATAAAATATCAATTGATAATAATATATTAAAATTAAAAAGCTGCAAATTCATAAATAAAATAATATAAAATACTATGGAAAATTTAGCTACTAAATATCTATCAATAATCCATCACAAATCCTTTGGTATTTTCCGTCGAAATTTGTTGTTGTGGTATAACTTAGTTGTTAGACATTTAGGTTTTGGGATTGGAATTTAGATTTAAAGGTGATTTATGGTAAATGGTATTTTGTTATATATCTTTTTATATTAAACATACTAACATGTTTTACAAAATAACAATATACTATTATATTATACATATGTGTTACTTAGTAGAAATGTGTTTATTTATAAATATTATCGTTATTTTACAAAATTCTTGTATTTAAATAAATCAAGATCATGTTAGATATTGATAATATGATAATATATGTTTTAACTATATTTGAAAGGTTATAATATTTGATATATGTTAGGCTCAGAATTTTAATCTTAAATATACTCTGCACAGAACATGTTTAAGTAGTATATAATAGGGTCGAATTTCACAAAGACCAGACACTGCGACTTTCAGTTCAATGTCGATTCTAGCTAAAAAAGTAATAAAAAGAGTGTTTGTTTTCTAACGATTGCAATTTAAAGCAGTAATAAAAAAACGAATGTAAATCAATAGAATAAAAGCGTCAGACGTTAGAAAATTTCGCAGGTATTCAAGTTTGAAGCTCAGGTTAACATGCATGATTTAATATTGAAAGTAGTTCTCAACTCAAAAGATAGAAACTATATTAATCTCCTCCCAAAGTATTAATATCTATATTAAAATCACTAAAGACAAGCTCCCGCTGAATTTAGATAATTCAGTCATGCATTAAGTTCAAATTAGATATGTTCATAAACATCTAAGACAATACTCCTGTAAGAAAGGATATTTACTCATCTAGCCTATGCCAGATTTCTAGACCAAATCTCTTTGTATTTATCAATCTAATATCAATGAACTAAGTGATCAATCCAATTCAAGCATTAAGAACAAGTCTAGACAAAGAACCTAACAAATTTAATCCATAATGTTAAATCTTAACTGTCAAATCCAGGTTTCTCTGGGAAACCCCTAAAACCTAACAAGGCAACTACTCAAACATAGTTAAGCAATCAATAAATCTAAATAAGAAAGCATATTCAAAAACTTAAATCAAATTAATAAAAGTAAAAGAGTTCATAAATCTTCTCCAAAATACAAAGGTTCAGATCCCATCTCTATGTAAAAGCTCTGGAAATAAAAATAAGCGATAATGAAAATAACACCAAGACTATGACTTTTATAGTTCTAAAAATAAGAAAAATAAAATAAAACCAATAAGGAAAAATTTTGATAAGTTTTGAGGGCATAATTGTAATTTCAAAAGATTATTAGTCATTCTCGGCCACAGGATCAATCAATCTCTATTATGTAAGTTTCCAGGAGTTTTGGATCGATCGATCCCGGGTCTCTTTTCACATTCTGCACATGCTTCTTATGCGAGACAGCTTGACTAGTCTTCAGTAAAATCATCATAACTTTTTATTGCACCAATGGATTGACTTCAAATCACTTCCATATGAAAGCTAACCCACGTGGATATTTTATGACAAAATTTCAGCTTTATCTGTCCATGGGAACATCTTCAAAAATTACTAAACTTCTGACCCTTATGTTGTATTTTGCATCTGCATATGCCAATTTGCATCAAAAACGTCCCGAACACCTAAAATCCTGAAAATATACCAAAAATACAAGAAAAAAACTTGGATAATTCTAAATAACAAGTATAAATACCTACTATAAGACATTAAAATCGAGTAATATCAATATCAATAACCTAGATTAGTATATAAAAGAGAATGGATATTGTATGTATCATAAAATAAATTAATACATATTTTATCTCTCTGTTCTACTTTATCTCTCTTTTTCTTCCACTTCATTTCTCTCATGTCAAGTAAGGTTAGAGGAATCATCTCAAGCCAATAATTTCTTAGATATTTTATTAATAGTGATTTGTTATTCTCTTAATTAAAGGTTTTTTAGTGATCTAATTCATTTTATTTTTTCAAGACCACTTTAGTCTAGTGGCAATGGTCATAGATATTAGATTTTAGCACCTAATTTATGTCTAGGGTTCAATCGTCATGGTGGAGATAATTTTTTGCAAAAATAGTTGTATAAAAAAATCATCCTATGTTAAATCATCTAGACAAAACAACAACTGAGCACTAAGGACATTTCCAATTCAAAACTCTATTTTAATGTTGAAATTACATCATTTTAGTATAGTATCAACACCAAAAGTTTCATCTCCAACCACAACACCAAATAGCAAGCTAAATCTTTGTTTATCTATTATTATTTTATTAAGATAAAATTTTCCATTTATAATATACAGTATGTTAAATTTGTAATACTCAAAAGTTGTATAATTAATTTAAATAAAAAATGCAAAAAATCAATAACTTAAGTTTAGACCAAACAAACTCTCATATTTGAAATGAACCAAACATATCTTAAATTTTGTTGACTAATTTTTTTGGGGATAAAATATGAATTATATACCGACTGGAACGTTTAACACTCTAGCAAAGATTTGAAAAGAGTTTCTAAGGCCCAAAAAAACAAAAAAGCTTAAAAAAGCGAAGATAAGATTCAGTTGAATGACTATTCTTGAAAAGAGCTAGTCATTGGGAAGCCACCGTTGTAGCATAGTTGAGTAACCATTCATGTTGATCTTGGAAAAGATAGTGTCCTTTATGAATCTGTCAATGCTGAGAAACAGAGATGAGGTTGAGGCAGTGCTCCTTTCTTGAATCCTTGCATTCCTTTTACACAAAAGATAGTAGATTGTGGCTTGGGTTGCTAAGTGTCGAAGAGTGTGTTGTTGTTTAACTGTTAGTGAGGTTAGCCATTTCATTAACGACCCTCAATCAACAAAAAATGTCCACGAACTTTAAATCTTGTCAGAGTTGATTTCCAGATCGCTATACTGAAAGCATAACTGAAGAGGAGATGATTTCTTGTTTCTGGTGCAACATTACAAAGAGGGAAAATGTCTAATTGTAAGAGTCCTCATGCTTTGAGTGTTGTACGCACTGGCCATCTATCCAAATGAGCAATCCATAAGTTGAAAGCGTATTTCGGTATATGGCCCGGGAACCATATGGAATTGAGGTCCGTTTGTTTTGGCGCCGATGGTCGGAGCACATCCCAAATTTTTGAAGTAGAGAAGTCTCTGTTTGGTGAGTCAATGAACCACATGAACTTTTCCTTTTTCCTGAGAGTTGGTAAAGGAATTTGTTGTAGTATGTCCCGCAAAGACCTTATGCCTTGCGATGTGTCTCGGGAAGATGGTAACTTCCAGCCTCGTCTAGTAACTGCATCCTTGACTATTGCATCCACCAGGATTTCTACCCACAAAGGACCAAAACACCCATCTAAGTTAATGAAAGATCCACAAGGTAGCCAGTGATCGAACCAGAAACTTGTTGTTTTCCCATCGCCAATTCCGCATCTAATGAATCTCTTTGCCATCAATCTTAAATCTAACATGCTCTTCCAAATCCAGGAGTCTGTTTGCTATGTTGTAATCTTCCAAATTGAGTCCCCCTTTAGACAGTTGATCTCATTCCACTTGACCCAGAGAGATTCTTTCTTGGAGAAATGGAATCAGAGAAGCTTTAGTAACAAGGTTTTTGTTCCTAAATGAAAAATTCTTTAAGCCCATACCTCCCTCATATTTCGGCAGGAAAATTTGCGCCTAACGGACTTTAGCTCCTTTTTTTCCCTGCATCTCCCTTCCATAGGAACCTGCCACAAAAAGACTTTATAGTCTTCAAGTACCCTTTAAGAAGAAAGAAAACTTGCATACATAAATTCAGCGTGTTTTGATAACAAAGGTAAATAGTTGAATTCTTCCCGCAAAAGATAAAGATTTTGAAGCCCAATGATTAAATCTAGCACTTAGATGATCAAACATAGGAGAATAGTCCGATTTGGTTATATTTATGTACATAAGTGGGAGTCCCATATAGCGAAAGGGGAAGGATCCAATTCAGAACCCCAACTGATTTAAAGAGAGAGTAGTCTCATGTGAAAGCCCTGCTGTGTAAAGAGCGGAATTCTGCTGATTGATTTGTAGACGTGAAATTTTGTGAAAGGTAGTTAGTGTATTTAATATTTCATTTAATGAGGATAAGCTACCATCAAAAAAGATAAGGAGATAATTTTTAAATGAAAATTGGATGAATTTTGTCTCTTAGCCTTGGGATGATATCTGATTCTACTAGATTAGAATTTGAGCTTTAACAGTTGAGACAAAACTTCGATGGAAATGATGAACAGGTAAGCGAATAGTGGATTTCCTTGTCTCAATCTTTTCCTGTCTGGAAAATAACCGCTTGGGCTCCCATTTATATTTATAAAGAATTGGGGAGTTGTGATGCACTGCTTTATCCATAATATAAAAAGTTGGGGAAATCTTGCTTTCTTGAGGACTTCAATAATGAAGTCCCATTGTAACGAATCAAAGACCTTTTTTAATATCAACCTTAAGCATCCCCCCTAGCCGAGATATTTTGCTGCTTGAAACCCTGGGATAGTTCAGTGGCTAACAAGACTTTATGTTGTAAAATTCTATTTTTCACAAATATTGACTACGATGAAGAGATCATTTGAGGAAGAAAAAACTGAAGTCTGGAGGCAATGATATTTCATATAACCTTGTAGATCAGGTTACATCATAAGATTGGCCTGGAATCACCAATTCTCTATGCGTTTGCTTTTTTAGGTATTAACGTCACTGTCGTGCTATTTAATTGTTTAAGGATATGGTTTGTTCTTAAAAAGCTCTTGCACTACCGTTGTCACTTCTTCCCATATAAAACCTTAAATGCCTTGAAATGTTTTATTGTATAACCATCTGGACCTGGGCACTTGTTGCTTGGGAAAGCAAAAAGTGTTGTTTTAACTTCCTCATCGGTGATTGGAGCGACAAGAGAATGTGTTGTTTCATCCGGAGCATGAGTAGATTGTAAGTAAACTGATAAGATCTTCGTATTGGACAAATAATAATTTTGGTTTGTCCCTAACAGGGTCTTCTAGAAGTCGACACAATGACTCTCAATTTCTTCTTGTGATTCAATCTTAAAGTCTTTATTATCAAGTAGATAATGGATTTGGTTTGAGGCTCTTCGACTTGCTATTGCTTTGTGGAAGAAACTGGATTTTTTATCACTGTTTGAGAGCCAACATATTCTAGGTTTTTGTTGAAGATATTTTTCCTCTGCAGCAGCCAATAAGTTTCATTTCTCATGGGCACGTTTTTCAGATAAAACCATCATGGAGGTAGGATTTGCAAGAAGTTGCAGTTGGATGTCGGCAGACTCTGCTTGAATCTCTGCTCAATTCCCGAGTAATTTTCTTTGTGGAAGCGCCAGATCTCTTTTTTTAAGAGTTTTAACTTCTTAGCCAAGACGAACATCGTTGTTCCCTGAACCGAGAGATTTTTCCAAGCATGTTCAATCAAAGGTAAGAAGTTAGGATTTTGAAGAAGTATATGAGAGAATTTAAACAGCTTTCTCTTATGATTATGTTAGGTGCCAAAATAGACACATGTAGGAGTACGATCTGAGAATGCTGGTTTCAAGAAAAAGCTAGCAGATAGGGGATCTTTTAGCATCCAATCATTGTTAGCTAAGGACCTATCAAACTTCCTTGCGAGGGGATTATGTTCCTGGTTGTTTCACCATGTATAATGAGGACATTTAGCTGATAAATCAATTAGTTCTGCAGACATCATGTAGTACCTGAAGTCTTCCATGACTGAGGAGATCCTAGAGCTGCCTGATGAACTGTCTTTAGTGTTTAAAGGCTGATTAAAATCCCCAAGTACAAGATGTGGTTTGTTGATTACACGTTGGTTACCAGTTAGATCAATTAGTTCTTTTCATAAAGCTTTCCGTTTATATTTTTAGTATCGAGCACATATGAAGGACACAATCAAATGATGAGCCTCAGATGGGAGATGAACAATGCATGACATAAGATGATCAAATTTGGAAAGGACTATAATTCTGACTAGGGGTGCTAGGACACCCAGATCCTTCCAAGAGGAGAGTACTCGTAGTTGCTAAGGGTTTCCCAAACCGGAAAAAATATAAATTTGCAAATTTCTGAAAGTTCTTTATCCTCTCTTTTTTGTCAATTACACTACCAAAAAGGGCATCAGTTGACCTCCACCAATTCCTAACATTCCTTCGCCTTATTGAGGTATTAAATCCTCTAATGTTCTAGAAAAAAATGTGAGCCTTCATCAAAAAACAGGCTTGGATTTGGAGCCTTTTCTCCTGTCATCCTTTCCTTGATTTGCAACAAGATATTTAGCAGGACCTGTATTTAGAGATCTTGTAGTCGTATTCTTCGATAGAGAGGTATCCCATGTGATATGTTTAATGGGACCTGCTTGTCTCTTTTGGAGTTTCTGGAGTTTTTTTGCAAGAAGCTTTAACGATTTCCTGGACTGGACAGTGATAAAAGGTTCTTTTTTTTTTATCCTCTGTTATTTCTATCTCACTGTCAATCTCTTCTGCAGGAGAAAAGCCATCTTCTTGATCACTTGCATCCAATGAACCCCTTAAATCACTTGAAGGAGAGTCTAGTTGATCTATGTTAAGTGGATTAGCTATTTCCTGACTTTTTACGTGAGAGGAGAGATGATCAATGGTGGTGTTAATTCCAAGATCTAAGACTAGAGAGGCTTCTTGTGTAGATACACTGTCCACTTTTTTGGGAGCTGTTTTGAAAGTTTCTTTCGATCCTTTGACTTGCCAATTGCTCGCCTGTTTTCCTTTTGCAATCTGATCCCCCAATTGTTTTCTTTGTCCTGTGGCAGAAGGCAGTTGTATGACTTAATGAGTTGCAATATATGCAGATGACAGGTTTAGAAGAACAATTATTTAGAGTGTGACCTACTTCATGGGAGTGACTGCAAATTGGTGGTAGCCAAGGGTTGAAACCAAAATTCGAGCTACTTTTCCTCCTTGGTAACATTGATAGCTTCTAGGATAGGTTTGGAAGGATCAATAAGTGTGAAAACCCGGGTTGTTTCCAGATTTTTCATGTTGATAGTGTTAGGATGAAGGCATATTGGGTGTCCTAAGAGCCCAGTGATATGTTCTAGCCCTTCTGCTTGATAAAAGTGAGGTGGCACCTTATGAAAATCAATACACACAGGAGATGCTTTGAGTATGGGGATGTCAGGTTCTAAACCAGGTTCCCATTTGGATATAAACATAGCCTGTTTAGCTATGTGCCATATATCTTGGGATATGATTCTTTCTCGAGTTTTATCAGATGGAACTTTCATCAAGAAAGCCGTATCTGTTAGCCTTGAGACAGTTATTTCCCTGAGCTTAGGAATTCAAATTTCGTTTGCAATGGCGTGAAGAGCACCAAGAGTTTTACCTTTACCATTAAATTGACCAATAATAAATTGGTCCCATCGGTGTTTATTCTTGGTGATTACCTCATTTGGAATATCAACATAGAGTTCACCAGTCTCCAGAGTGAAGGGATCATCTTTCTTGGTCATTGTCTACGAAGCTCGTTTAACTATGTCACACCAAGGGAGACTTTCATAGGATCTATGTGCTTTGGATTTTGAGTTCGAATTGGCCAGATCCTTTGATTGATGATTTCCATCCTTGTTAGAGTAATCTGTGGCTTTTGGGTCGGGATAAATCTGTGAAGATTGGGGTCCCGAAACATCGCTGTCTGAGACAAGAGGTGGAAGGTCCAAATTCGGCGGAGATTTCCCACATGGAAGGTCCTTTTGGGTATCTGAAATCTTTGAGACATCAGATACAACATAGGAGAAGANGGGGGGGGTGGGGTTTAAGGCTTTCTTCCTCTTCAATTTATTTGGAGATGGGGTTGGTATTTTCTTGGTCATTGGTTCATATCGACGCCTAAGATCAGGGCCAGCACCGATGAAGAAAAACGGCTAGTAACGGCTAAAAATGTCTTTAGAAAGTGCCTTTTAGAGAGAGAGTTTGACTAATTTATTTTGGTTCTAATAAAAATCAATAGTAGTAGAAGTCAAACAGTTTATGACATCCTTTATAATTAAAACGGCATGCTCAACAAAGATTGGGATGTATATGTCGTAATCTCAAAGATCTAGGACTTCTTTGGCTCATTTAAAAGATGATAATTTTTTCATGTTTGGATTTTTTAGGATACGTACTTGGATATACGTATACAAATTCATGAATATTGGATCCAAATTTTCACAATTGACAATTATGATATATAATAAAACACATACGATATTACAAACTTTGGTCTTGTATATTCTTAAAAGATTTAGGGAACAAGACCTATATTTCATCTATTTATACCCAAAAGTAGCTCTGTATATAACAACATATGTAGAGAACTGAGAAAGCAAGAAAAAAGCATATCTTGTAATTCTTTATATTCATTTTCCATTGAATATTCTTTAATAAAAAAGTAAGAAAAAGCACAAAAAGTCAGAAAGAATCCGATTCATACCCGGACATGTGGTCTGTAACAATTTTATCATAGTTTAGTGTGATATCCATGTTATGATCGAACATAACTGAGTGAGTGTAAATATATTGAGACTAAAGAGAGAAGAAATTTGTCCAAATGATGAAGAATGTGTAAGTAAAGGTCTTCCATAAAGCGAGAGAATTTGATTCCTGTCAACAAAGAAAATGGCATCAAAGGGAAATAGCTTTGGTGGCTCATACTCATAGGATTGCTTTCCTATATTGGGCTTGATTGTTTGGTGCCATAAGTGTTGTAGACATCACTAGTTCTTTCTACATCATAAGATAATTGACAATCAGTCTTTAACTTTATTAAATGAGTCATACAGATTTGTACAACCACTTTTAAAAGCTACAGCTTTACTTCTTTTTATTTGTTCATGTTAACATTTTTTTCCTAAAGCATATATTTTATTGCTTTAGAAGTTGTAGGATTTTTCTTCAGTAAAAACAATTAAAGCTAAAGCAATAATTCCTAAAGATAATTTTCTACAGCAAAAAATAATTTTCTATAGCAAAAAATATAAATCCACAACATTTACCGATGTAAATTTTTGAATTATGACTCATGGTCATTGGGGAAAATCATTGTGACCACTAGATGAAAAAGGAATCATCACATATTTTAATTAGTTGACCACTAATTTGAAGCTATAAAATCACATTGGCTTTCTTTGCTCATACCGACATTTTGACGTTAATATTACGTAGGATTCATTTTTTAGCTGCTGCAAATGGTTCAATTTTGAGCAGAAAACTATGAGAAACAACTGTCTTTTTTTGTGCATTACGAGAAACAACTGTTTAAGAACTCATTTTATGGTGTTGTCTCGGATCATAGATCGTTCAGGAAAAAATGATTAAAAAATGTAAAATTTGTTTTATATAACTACAAAAAATGTTATATAGATGTATATGAGAAAAAAATAACTGTAATATTAAAACTCGTAATCAATTGATATATAATAGATAAAACAATTCATTTTATTAAATGGTGCGTGAGAAGAAGTGTGTGACCATATGTTCTTTGCATATTTTTGTTCTTATACTTTGTGATAAGAGTTATGTGGAGGTTCTATGCATCGGTATACCATCCCAAGTGGTCAGGTACCCAACGTTGCCTCAGCCCAATCCATTTTGGCATGTTGGATAAGACGCCTATCAAAATAGTTTTGTAGTTAACTATATCACTACAAGAAAATATGTTTATTTTCGATGAAATTTCCTGCGGACAGAAGGTCATTGGAAATTTTTGATGGTCTAGCGATAACTTTCCAACGAATTATGTGTGATGCGTCCTCGGAAAGTCGTTAGAAAAATTTATGTCCTCGTAAATTCATTGGTATTTTCCTACGGATTTTCGACGAAATTGAATTCTCTTCGGAAATCCGTAGGAAAATCTTAGTCCTCGAAAATCTGTGGGTATTTTTTCTACGGATTTTCAAGGAGATTTCGACATTTAAAAATTTCCAATGGATATCCGAGAAAATATAAATGATTATATATATATATATATATATATATATACGTTATATGATCGTTTGAACTATCGTATGAAATCCTTCTTAAATATTCAATTTATCCACATATAAATACTTCATTCTCTCATTCTAACATTTGTCAAAATACTTACTAACAGAAAAATCTGTAAAAAATGTCTACTTCGAATTGTTATGACTATTTTTCTTCATGGATGGATAAAAATCATCAAGATCTTGCGACGGGGTTGCTTACAGACGAATTTGCGGATGGTTTAAGACAATTCATGTCATTTGGAAAATCATAGCAGAACCATTGAAATCGGTAAAATGTTTTGCTCTTATTTTTAATGTCAGAATCGTTGTTTTGTTGAAGTTAATGTAGTATGGAAGCATTTATATAGTAGAGGGTTTATGCCGAGTTCGACTCAATGGTTGATTTTGGAAGTACTCGAGAATAAGTGGTTGATGGTAGATTAGAAGAACCATGTGTAGGAGTAGAAAATATAGCTACCGTTCAACTGGTTAATGATGCGTGTCTTGAATATATGCCTTCATTTGTTCAAGATAGAGAAAGAGTAGAGGAACCAAATTCAGAAGTTAGAAGGTTCTTTGATATGTTAGATGCAGCAAAACATCTATTATACGGAGGTTACAAAGATGATCACTCTCCTCTGTTTGCTACTACTAGGTTGATGAATATAAAGATATATTACAATTTGAGCGAGGATTGTGTGGATGCGATAACTCAATTTGTGAAAGAAATCTTGCTGGAAGATAATATTTCATCAGGTTCTTATTATGAGATATAGATTTTGGTTTTTGGGCTTGGGTTACTGTATGCAATGATTGATGTATGTATCGAAAATTGCATGATATATTGGGAACGAGCATCGCACATCGTGTCGCTTTTATCGTAAACCACGTTTTCAAGAATTTGGTGAAAAAGTTCCAATCCCATATAAGAGAGTGGTATTTGCCTTTAACAAAACAATTAAAGAGGTTGTAATAGTCTAGACATATTGCTAGTGCTATAAGATGGCATAAAGATCATAAATTTGGAAAAGAGATATCTCATCCTTTCGAAGCAAGAGCATGGAAACACCTTCAATCAGTGTATCTTGATTTTGCTAATGAAAGAAGGAATGTGTACACCAATATATTTTCATAAGATTTATAATCTAAATAAATTGATAACCAAAATTATGAATTTACAAAACTTACAAAGTATCTTTAAAAGTTACATAATATAAGTAACATAATTTTAGAAGTTATATTTGAAAAATATTATAGTTTTTTTTTTCCCACCACTATTGGACAGTGGATGATTTATAAGTTATGATTTTCTTATATATTAAGTATTTGGAAAAAATAATTTACAAAAAAAATAAAAATAAAAAAATAAAAAATAAACTGGGGCTTCTAGCTCTAGTGATAAAGGGCTCACAGCTGTGAGTTCCGCCACATGGGTTCGAATCTTGGCTATCGTCAATTAATATGGGGTGAATTTCGACAGCTCTCCTGGATATCCTTGGCGACTACGGACGCTTTGGGCCTAGTCGGAATCCTTCGGGGTTTCGGATACCAGGGTCATCAAAAAAAAAGAAGATAATTTACAAAATAAATGATTTTGAACATTTAATTTACCATAGGAAATCGGTAGGAATTTTTTACCATTTGTTAAATTTATTTATCAATTCATATATATATATTTTATACACCTATATATATATATATAGTATGCAAATTTAATTATGTATATATATAGTAAAATTATTTAAAAATTGTATTAAACAAAAGATAAGGAAGTAGTATTAAAATTTTTAAATATCGATCAGAAATACGTAGGAACTTTCCTACCGATTTTCAAGGACTAAAATTTTCACCAACCACTTTCTTTTACCGCCATTTTATTTATGACGGGAAAACAATTTTTTGTTGTTGTAATTTCCCTTTTCTTTCTGAATTCTGACCACCATTGTTTTTTCCCCTTTCTTAAAAATTTTCAAGAGTCTTCAACCTTTAATGATCTTCCAACAACTTTTGCTCTTCTTTTTTTTTTTTCACTGATGAAATTAAAAATTTCACAAACAGACTACAGACTTTAAACCCAAATAAGCCGGCAGAAACAACAATTTCTTCGAATTCGAAGCCCAAAAGAGGGAGCCAAATATATATAGCAAATAAAAACGAAGGCTAAATCAAAGCAACTGGAAAACCATTGAACGAAATAACCAAGAATACCTAGGGCAAAGAAACACATTCCAAAAAATGTGCATACTTCTAGCGGAGCAGGATCATACTGTATACGGCTACATCATTAAGTTGCACAAGAAGACGATTATTCCAATCTAGAAGACCAAAGGAACTCCGTGAATGATCGGGGAAGCGGCGAAAACAAACTCAAAACAAAGATGCTAAGAAAACACCTTAAAGTCTTACTGCAAAAAAATCCTCGACCTGGCCTATGGAGTAGAGATAAGGAGCGATATGTCTTCAACTGACAAACCACACAAAAGAAACTACGACTTGAGTTCGAACCGGTGAAGAAAACGAAGACTCAAAAATCTTAAAATAGAGCAATGAAACAACACCAGCTACATAACGGAGGAAAACTCAAGGCTTCAACTCAGAAGCAAATGATGAAACCCTAGTCTACGTCCGAGAAACAAAAGAAACAAACACGGCAGAAACCACAGAGAGAAGAACGGAACACTCACAGAACCACCAAAATCGAGACTAAGACCAAAATGACAAAACTAGACCACCACAACGTAGGAGCCACAACAGCCACAACAGCCACAATCCTGACGCAGAACCAAACTCACTGACTCAAACCCGAAGCCGAGCACTGACACCATCAATTCCCCTCCACCCACTTACACCACCGCACAAGCACCATAAATAGACCAAACTTCTCCAAGGAGTAGTGATAGAGAAGCGGAACCTAAGTAACTTTAGGGTTTGAGAAAGATATTCTCTTTCTCAGGGTTTTGTGAATACTTTTCATAATGTTTTGCAAAAACTCGTTTTCAATCACCAAAACTTAATAATGAGTCTTAAAACCTAGACATGAGTTCTATTATAAACTTATCCTAAACTAAACCACTCGATAATATCCTTATCAAAAGACATTCACATCACGTGCTAATATAATAAAATCAATATAAAACTAATTAACTTGCTCAACAAGTAATGATAAAACCAAAGTAAAAAATCAAATGCAAATAGATCAAACATGAAGATGTGGCGCTACATCAGGTCCCCAACCGAAAAAAGATTCGGCTCTGAATCCAAAACATCATTGTCACCACGGTATAGCATCAAATGTTTAATGTTGAATACATTAGAAGTGCACAAGTCCACAGGAAGCCAAACGCGATAAGCATTATGATTGATCCGCTCAAGAACCTCAATAGGATCGATTTTGCAAGCCTTAAGTTTGATACACTCATGAACGAAAAAAAGTTCCTTAGTTAACACAACCCAAACCAAATATCTAGACTCAAAAATTACCTCATGGCAGTTCTTATCAGCCGCAAACTTATAAGCAGCGGTCCAGAGCTCTAGATTTGTGTAAGCTTTAGTGTGCACAGACTGTAAATTCGTAACAAAGTCTACAGCTACGCCATACAGTTGTGTTTTGTCCGAAAGAGTAGATAAATCAAGTGGACAACAAGGTACGACACTATAAACGACCTTGAACCGACTATAACCTAAGCTACGGTTCAACGCATGGTTATGTGAAAAATTTACCTGACATAACTTTGCATGCCATGACTTTAAATTATTGCCAACAAGATAACGCAACATATTACCCAAAGAACGATTGGTAACTTCATTTTGACCGTCCGTCTGAGGGTGATAAGCGGAGCTCATATCAAGACTCATCCCCAACAACTTCCATAGAGAGTGCCAAAAGTGATTAATGAAGCGTGTGTCACGATCTGAAATAATGGACATAGGCAAACCATGCAAGCGGTATATTTCGTAAATAAAAGAGTACCGTGACATAGACCACATCCATTGTTTTCTTAGAGGGAATAGAGTGAGCCATCTTGGAGAAGCGGTCAACAATAAAAAATATGGAATTCTGGCCTCGTTGAGTATGTGGTAGTCCTAGAAAAAAAATCTATACTTACGTCAGTCCATGGCCGAGTCAGAAATGGAAGCAGAAGATATATACAAACATTTGTTGCTTTTCCCTTAGCATGTTGACAAATAACACATCGTTCAACGAAGCGTTCAACATCTCGACAAAGACTCGGTCATAAGTAATAAGTAGAAACAAGATGTAGCGTCCGATCACAACCCACGTGTCCTTCTGTATGAAGCTCACAAATTATCTGGAGATGTAAACTACTCTCAGGAACAGAAAGACGCAAACCATTGAACAAGTATCCATCTTGAATCGAACATTCGATTGATAATCCTTGCTCAACATCGGAGAAGATGCGACTAGCAAGTTTAAAAGCATCACAATGTATCTCAAAAGTCTGTGTAAAGTCGAGAGAATAAGGACATGAGCCTATGTCAACTTTGTCTTAATAACGTCAGATGTCGTTGCAGCTTCAGATGTCCACACCAACATTTTCTCTTTAAGGCAATCAGTAATAGGAGCCATGATAGTTGAAATTGGAAATAAAGCGACGATAAAAAGAAGATAAACCATGCAAGCTTCGAACGTCCATTACTGTTTTAGATGATGGCCAAGATCGAATGGCGTCGAGTTTAGATGTATTGACAGAGAGACCGTTTGCTGAGACGATGAAATCAAGAAACAGAACTTCTGACATGCCAAAGGTGCATTTGGCTAGTCCTACAAAGAGCTTCTCTTCCCGTAAAACATGTAATACATGATGGAGATGTTGAACATGATCCGCTAAAGAAGAGTTGAATATTATTATGTCATCAAAAATAAACGACAACGAATTTGCCAATAAACGATCGTAAAGCTTGATTCATCACACGCATAAATGTGCTTGGAGCATTGGACAAACCGAATGGCATACACGCCATTCAAACACGCCTTCACGTTTTTTGAATATTGTCTACCGTTCATCTCCGTGGCAAATACATATTCGAAGGTAGCTGCTTTTCAGGTCAATTGTCGAAAAGATAGAAGATGTACCGATTTGATCCAACAAGTCATCAACGGTACCGAACGATGATCTTGTTGATTGCGCGACTGTCAACACACATACGCAAAGAACCATCTTTTTGGTATCAAGAAAGAGGGAATGGCACAACGACTTAGACTTTCCTGAATATGACCTTTACGCAACAAATTTTCGACTTGACAACGAAGTTCTTCATGCTCACTCGGACTCATGCGGTAATGCGGGTAATTGGGAAGTGTTGCACTTAGAATGAGATCGATATGATTTTGAATATCTTATAAAGGTGGGAGAGTTGCCGGTAATTAAGTGATAAAACAGAGTCAAACTCGTTGAGGACTGCAGCAATCTCTTGACAAGAAGAAGAAGGTTCAATGATTGGTGTAGAGGTCGAGAGGAGAACTAGAGCAAAGATGGATTGATACAATTCCATCATGAACATTGAATAGGAGCATAATAGAGATGTATGCACAGTTGGAGTCGCATGTAGAGCCAACTGAGATGGTGGTGTCAGAGTAGGTGACTGAGGTGTTTCTTTTGTCGGTAAAAGAATAATTTGATGACTCTCCCAGATAAAAGAGTAAGTATTTTTAGTTCCGTTATAATATCTTTGCGATCAAATTCCCAAGAAGACCCAAGAGTAAATGACTAACGTCCATAAGTGCGATATCAAAATAGAAATTATCACGATATAGAGGCCCGATAGAGAATGGAACTAGGACACAATGGGTGACGTGAATTGCAACTCCGTCACTTAACCATCCTAATGAATAAGATTAAGGGTGAACCTTTGTGGGAAGTCCCTACTTATCAGAAGCAGCGGCGGCAATCACGTTCTGACAACTTCATGAGTCGGTGATGAAAGAAAAGACTTTTCTCCGAATAGTGCAGGTAGACCAAAAAATGTTGTAACGCATCCATTGATTGTCTTGATGCTTTGGTGAAATGCAAGTAAGTTGAAGAACGATCATAGGACCGATTTTACCATGAGTCTCGTGAATTTCATTGTCTTTATCTTGATCAGTGTCGTCCGTTGAATATGCATAATCCTGAGTGTCAACAACGTTATTGTCCAGTAAGAACCCTCGACAAGATTTGTTGGGACAGACTGTTTGGCGATGACCTGGTCCGCCACAATCAAAACAGTGCAAGGAATTTAGGTTAGAGGAACGAGAAGGTCCTTTTTCATTCGGTTGAGTTTTTTTTTGACGAGAGTTACTTGATTCGGGTTGATTTTTGACTGTGTGAGAAGGCGAAGATAATGGTTGAGATGTGCGAGAACGCTCAGCTTGAGTGGACCAAGAGGATCGTTGTTGTTGTGTCTCGGAAGAAGCAGCTCACCTCTGTGCTTCGCTGACAAAAAGAGTATCAACTTGAGACATGTTGTTTTGCAACTTGGATGCAAACCATCTATGGACCATGACACTAGTTGAAACAGACTATCATAAATCTCCACATGAGTTAGAAGAATAGAAAATTCTTCGGTGTACTCATCAACAGACCAAGAACCTTATCGTAGATTATGTAAACGCATATACATAAGGCGATTGTAGTTATGCGAAAGAAAAACCGATTAAAGTTTCTTCTTAATATTTTTCCAAGAACTAATAGGATCTTTTTCTATATGTACATGAGTAGCTTTAGTTTGATTCCACCAAGAAGCTACATGCCCATGAAAGCCCATGGCAATCAATGGTATTTGTCGATCAAGAGGGACTTTTTTAAATTCGAGAATCTTTTCAACAGAGACTATCCAATCTAACAAAGCATCTCCTTTGACGCCACCATGAAACTCATGAATATTGACTTTCAAGTCTGCTTCCCAAGCGTTATGATTGTGTTATAGTGCAACATCAGGATAACGAATTGAAGCCTGATCATCATCTTGCTCCTGATGTACATCACGACGTTGATGTTCAAGATCTATGCGATGTTGACGATGTTTTTTGTGATGACATGCATTGCTATCGTCTTCCTCGAAAAGAGGATTTCGATTCCCTGTTACATGTTGCACAAGTATATCGCCTAGTTCCTGAATCGACACATGGACCGTTTGTTGAATATATTTTTTGCATAGCAAGAAGGATTTGACGTAATTCATTCCAATCCATCGCCGCTAGTGGTGGATTATGTTGAATAATAGTCGAATCAACATTGATAGAAACTTTGAGAAATCTTTTTAAAAGAGTTTTTTAATATAAAAATCTAACAAAAATATAGTAGAAATCTTTTTACAAACGTTTTAAAAACACCTAACAACAAATATTTTAGAAATATTTTTAAAAACGTATTTTAAACAAAACTTGTCGAAAACATTTTTTAAAAAAACTAAAATTTTGTTTTCTAAAATAAGTTTTTATTATAAATTATTAAAATTTTTTTATTATAACTTATTAAAAAGTTTTTAACAAACTTAAAAACGTTCTCTAATTTTTTTAATTTTTTTTTTTTGTTGAAAACGTTTGTTCAAAATTGCTTTATAAAAAACATGTAAAAAACGTGTTTAAAACTAAAATTTAGAAAAAAATTTATCTATTTTTTTAAATACATGTTTTAAGAACGTTTTGTAGAAATATTTTATTTAAAAATTAAAAATTTAAAACAAAGGTAATTTAAAAACTGTTTTAAAACATGTTGTTAAAACAAATTTTAGAATAAATAATGGATATATATTTTTTTTTTTAGGTCTTATAGAGAGTTTATCGCACATGATTCACGTTCTCATATTCCTTCCGGATATTTCGATCGGGTTGGATCGACCCCGGTTGGATTGACTCCGCCTTGAATGACCCCAGTTGGATTGACTCCAGTGAGTCAACTGCTTGATATGGAGAACACATCGGAAAGATTAACGCTTGATCGCCTACTTCAGTAATCATAAAGTGGATATCTTCCGTGCTTACATCCAAACGAGCCATTGTGGTATTTATTATTTTTTTAATGATTTTAAAATCTTAATTAATTTAGTTTATGATTTGAAAATTTATCAAATTTTTGTTTAGGTTTCATCGTTCTAAAATAATTTCCAAGTCAATCATAAATATTATTTACACCCAACTCAATCACCTGTTTCCATAATATGTAGAAGTTCCAAGAGACATCCAAAAGTCTTGGTTTATCTCGTTTGTGGTAATTTTCTATAACATTTAATTTTCAATATGTCTTTTAAAATTTATCAACATTTTTTTCTATGTAGCAAAAATTTTCTTGGGACAACGCACATACTAGCTTTGTTCATGAAAAATTCAACAAGAAGGTGGCAAAACAATATTCTCACCATATGAACGAGGAGAAACAACAGTGGAAGAAAAAGATGAACATGCCGACAACCATGAACTTGTCAGTTTGGGAGGAACTTCAAAAGTAATGGCAGCTAGAGGAGACAATAAAGAGATCAACCACAAATTCTTCTAACCGTAGGGCCAATAAACCTCTTACAAAACCAGTAGTTGGGACGCATAATGTTGGGGCACATACGTTCGAAATGGGTGATGTCGCTAAGGTATGTTTAATTTAATTATATGTTTGTAAAATATTTTATAATTTTAAGCTTATCTTTTAATTTATGTTTTGTCAAACTATTGAAGCGGGAGGTGTGCGTCTGATGACTCTGAATTTTCATGGATTCTACATATCAATTAGCATCAATTCTGAGGTCT